>DWTW01000210.1:0-18848 GCA_018246275.1 Papilio slateri
ACCATAATGTGCATGATTCGCGGTCCGTACCCTTAATCATTATGCTATTGGCGCTTTATTATAAATTAATATTGAGTAAAATTTATCTCTAAACGACGATGTTATATATTCATAGATAGCAAACTCCTAAACAGAATTTATAACTTGATCCAGCTTAGTATAATAAAGTGGGAATAACGCCGGCTCGGTCTGCTGTTAACTTAGATAAGCAGTTTGCATTGCGATCCACGACCTCGTCCGGTTTACAAGTCGCCTGAGCGACTGAATATTTGTGTAGTGCTTGTGGCCGATTATTTCAACCAAGCCAAAGCAAGAATAAACACAATTAAAGACATATAAAAATTCAATGAATACAGGACAGTTTTCAATATTATTCAAACTGAGATTGGCTAATATTTGGGGACCTAGAAAGTTTTATGGGTTTTTTTTTCTTAGTAAACATTGTCAATTACTAGTTGTAAAGTTTCCTTTGTAAATGATGTGATGTCGGTTAGAACAATTACTATTTATAAACGATTTAGATCTGTTATTCTTTTTTCAAAACTTGGCCCAGCGCTTCGAGATAGTTGAAATTAATTTCGCTTTAAACAGCGCGCCAGGAGAGCGAAGCAATTGATTCAAAATACCGGCCGCGCCCACTTTGTCTTAATAACTAAATGGTTCAGGAACACAATGAAATATGCATTAAAAAAATTGAATTTTATTGCTGCTCATGAATTTTTATCTACATGTATTAAAAATAATATAATTATTTTTATAAACCCTAAATTTATACGCCTAAAATAAATACAGCAGCGAGACCTTGGCTCGATGATTCTCAAAGGAGTATAATACATTACCAAGGAATTCATAGATCTTATCGATCGAAAGGTAACTCCTGGAATTGAAGCTACGTGTGGAAAGAAGCCACGTAAGGTGCGCGCTCGCTCCAGATGGTTCGATGACCATTTGAGGCTGAAGGTGACATGCGGAAAGCGAAGAATGCGGCGCAAGGCATTGCAGAAGGCCATACCCAGCAGAGAATAAACACAGGCTTGTGATGTATACGAAATAAAGCAATAGTCATCAACGTTAAATTTCTTCTGACTTGCTGTGTAGGTACGGCCCGATATGGATAGTTGGAAGGGCACTGTTGTCGAAATCTCTTTAATTTATTATATAGTAAATAAAAAGAATTAAACTTTATTATTCAATGAATTTAATAAATATTATCCAGCCTGTAGCTGGCCGTGCAACGGACTGGATATATTATTAAACTCTGGGTACAATTACATCAGGCGATTGTTATAGCGTGCTTTGTTGAATATAAGAGGATTGCAAATAAAATTATTAAAATGGTTTTTATATGTGAATCAGATTAATAAATGTATCTTATATTGGTTGAACTATCACAACGGGAGAACCAGTTAAGTGATCTTTCTGTAGAGTAGTAACTTACAAAGAATCTAAAAGGGCTTGTAAACTAAGTAAATGTAAAAAGAGGTTTCTTGAATATTCTGTTTATAATAGAGAGTACGAAATTCAAAAAAACACGGCGTATCACGGGAAACCTCTAGAAACTGCAAGCTTGTTGCGCGGTATGAATGGATCGGCTTCAACTTTCAGATCTTTACAAAAGACTACCGTGTGTCTTCAGTGAAGCACAGATTGCCATATTTAAACTTCTATCCGGAAGAGGAAACATTTTGAGAAATTATTTTTTAAGTACTTACGATGCCTACGACACGAATACAAAAACTAAATTTAAATTTATTACGTATTGTTACCGGATTGAATCATCTCCCCTTCCCCCGTCAGATCACACCAGGCCTCGCGACGATTATCGCTTCTCCGCTGCCAAAGTAAACATCCAAACAAAGTCTTATAAACTTTGTGTAATCCCTTCTGTCTTTATCTTGTTGATTATTGATGTTCTGATCTGACTGATGTTTTACTTTCTAGATAACTTAAAAAGTGTTGATTTATATTTATGCTTTTGTTCAAACTAATACAAATCTCACACTTGATTTATCCCTAAGCAAAAGCTATTTGTTAGTAAAAGGCGTTTTAAATCCAGTCAACTGAAAAAGGAATACGGGCAAAAACCATTAGATTTAATGAGACACTTTTGTCAAATTTTCTTTAGAAATCGCTGCATAGTCATTTCTAACGGCAATTATTTCAACCACGGCTCTCGGAACAGCCGTTTGACTAATTTGCAATCGTTTTTAATTGGAATCGTATTTTGCTGGACCGGGGGAAATTTCAAAAACTTTTTTCGTCGTTTTCTTTTCTATCGAGACCGACTGTATCCTTTTTAGTGGTAAGGAAACATTGACCTAGAAGAGCCTGTTGCAGTTTTACTTGGCCATGGGGAAGGCAAATTTCCTTCTCAGCATAATAATCTTAAAAAGTGTCTAAAGTTAGAGTTACTCTAAATCTTCCCAAAACTCAAAAGGTTCGTTTTACACAAGGCATCACACAGAAGTTAAAATTGAAGACTACCAGAGCGTCATTGTTTATAAATAAAACAATTTATTCTGCCAATAACCGAATAGAAGCGATGGTTTTCGGCCAGCTATCGGCCGGGTAACTGCCTGAAGCGGTATTTCCGACTCTGGTCTGACCGAAATAATCGTTAAGCCGTGTCGAGGTTGCACTCTGAAAATGGACGGTTAGGTTAACGGTTGAACCGAAACTGTTGAAAATGCAATAGATTTAATCTTAATGATTCGCTTGGTAACAACGGACTGTTGTAAACGTTCTTTGCTGTTATTTTATACAATTTTTAGAGAAGCGGTTTTTACTATTTCTTTTCTTTTGATTTGATTTGGATATGAACCATCTCAAACTTAAGAGGTTTACTAGAAGTTACTGTCGTCCCTTAACAGAGGCAAGACATGCAATTATTAAAAAACACAAACGGTTGTTTCCTTCTTTATTAAGTGATTGTTCTTGACACCTTACGACCCATAACCTAGAAAGAACACAATCTCGTAACACATTGGAAATTATTCTTTATGAATTTTCATTCAGCACGATTCTGACGCACATCTCTAACTTCGTCCGCATTACACACAGATCGACCTATCCATACTTCTTCACACGTTTTATTGTTCATTGTATTATATTAAAACTTAATTGAAAACATAATGAAGTGGGATGCGTCAGTCCCATAAAGTTCGTAGCTTTAAGAAGGTCAGTTCGGCGGTAAGCTGTCCCCGACGGCGCTCCCGTGCAACTTTCATTGACTTAAGGAACTTTCGAATTCGAGGCAGACTGCAAACTTGTCACTTGTCATTGCAAGTCACTGCAATTAATGAAAACTTTGTAATCGTGTTGGAAACATCTTTTTTTAAATTTAAGTTCAATTTAATTACTTTAATTTAATTAGTAATAATATATTATAATTGGTTATAAAAAAATCAAATTAATTAGTTGATTAGTTAACGGGGTCCTAGATTTGAATCCCTGCCGAGACAAAAAATTGACTAACGAATTTCAAACGAAAAACAAATGTATTAAGAGTATATACAAAAGTCTAGTACTCTTAACAGCTCACTCGCAATCAAATTAGTTATCCAATAATCTTACAATTATCTATCGTAGTAGGGTCAAAATAAAAGGCAAATTATTTTTCTTTACCTAAAGCTAAATTGAAAGGTTATTTCCATTTGGTACAATTTTATTATTTTATTTAATATCACAGATCAAATTTGAACAACATTTTGAGTGGAAGAACGCAGGACGTAACTCAGGTCAGTGTTACACGTACCTACGTGTACCTACGCTACCTACCTACCTATAGCTACCTACCTACCTTTAGGTATACACCTACGTGTATACCTATACACGTAGGTATACACGTAGGTATACACGTCACTTATTCGTATTCGCGATGGTTTAATGGCTATAATTCGCAGACGCAGCTGACGGCTTATTTTACTTCAAGATATTAATTAAAACGGCAAATTTGAGGCGGCACTAATGAGCGTATTGTTGACTCGTCCTATTTACTCTAATGAATTGTGTTCTCGTGTTCCTTCTAACCTTGTTTAAGGCTTGGACCCGTATTATCGGGGCAAATGAAAAATAAATCTTTTTCATATTTAAAGTACTCACTAATTATGACAACGAAATTGTATTTAAAACTACTCGGGTTTTTCTATACGTTAATAATTGTATGTTTTTGATTTTTTTTATACTAGCGACCCGCCCCGGCTTCGCACGGATAAAAGACCACATAGTCAATATTTTGAGTTCGAAAAAATTGCGCCGTAATCAACGTACGATTTTAACTGATATTTATTAGAATAAAATAATTATTGTGTCAAAGTCAAACGTAGAAGAAGATATGCATTTTTGAATATCTCCAATTCTTTCCTACATTATTTTTATGTAGGTGGTTTTGCCAACGTAAGCCACGAAATTCAATGTTTTGGTGACGATTTGCCGGCTCCGGGATGTGGCCTGTATTACACGTACATATACTATATAACGATACCAATGGATCATAGATGATGGACAACAATATCGTGCTTTCAGTTCCAAAACACAACATTTGTGTCGCTCAAGATTTAATATGAAGACATACATTGTCTGGCTGCAGGTCTTGCAACACGATGAGACGAAAAGCTACAGCAGGTGATAACAGATAAGCGTTATCAAAATTATCTTGTTTTTATCAGGTAATTTAATAAGTGTACGTAGCGTAGTTGATGTCAGTATGTGTCCAAATGCTTACAAATAATATCCTGCGCACGGAACTGTGATAAGAACATCCGCGCACTCCGCGCACCCCGCGCACCCCGCGCACGTGCTGAACTTTACGAATTAGATAAGAATTAACGCGATACGTCTCGGGAATGCTAACGACGTGCACGCCGCCCCGCGCGCCCCGCCCTTCGCGCCGCCTCCCACCGACGTACACTTTATGCAATCTTCACACGGCCTAACGACATGTACTTATTCATTAATACGATACTTGCTAATGTTTGTTACTCTGTATATAGAAGCTGAGCCTATGGAGACGGGTTGAAAACAGTCAAAGGCACAAACAACCGGGGAAGGCAAATAAAAGGGACCTATACGCAACAGAGTCCATAACATATTCCGAATCATGAATGACAAGGAAATAAAAAAGGCTAAACGATAGCGAAACTGAAAAGGTCCCTGGAACTAGGGAACAAATAGAATGATTTTATCTTTTTATATTTAATTTTATCACTTTGCCAGTTAGAATTTTTTTACACATTATAAAGATAGAAGAAAAAGTAAGGCTAATAGAAATAAAAAAGGAACTGCAGTGAAAACTACCGCATAAATTTTATATTTAAGATGAATTATAAATCTATTCCAATCTCAGGATTAACTTCACTCGAAGCTTTGGAACCGCAAGAAAGTTAGGAGCACCCGAAGCCACTCGGCAATTTCTCGACGCCTAGTTTTAGAATTTAATTACCGATTAGGGTTTTGTTGGTTACGAAGTCAGCGAGTTTTCAGGTGTTTCCGAACACAGAGCAACTTGCTGTCCAACAGCGTCCGAACTCCTAATAAGCAATGCCTCGATTATTTCTTCTCTTATCAGTTGCAAGTTACACTTAACATTCAGGCTAATGCCTAAAATTACAAATTGCTGCACAATATATCACGTTATAATAGTTAATTCGATTAATTATTATCATATCAACATATTGCTCCTTCCTCTGCAAACGCCGATCTAAACGAATTTATGTGAAAAATGGTTTCATACTCCATCACTTATCTCCGTGTCATATAACAACATATTATATATAGTTTACAAATTTATGTAAGCTACATAGAGCAGTCATCAAAGCTCCACAAACTGTGCGTTCTAATTAAGTAGCGACCTTTGTGATTGCTCCCCGCGGTGCGGTCTCGGTGCCATCTCGGTGCGATCTCGGTGTGCAGCCTCAATTGACTTGGCCAAGACTTGAATCATTTTGCGTATTGAACCGTCTGATGGAGTTCTGCTTCTCGTGTGATGTCGTAGTAATAACATTATTCATGACAAGCGTATGATGTTTAGTAGATTGGAATCTGATATCGAATGCAATTATGTTTCTAATCAAGCGTCTCGAATCCACTGGCCTTGCAAATTTTATTTTGACCTTAATTTTTTTTGTCTTATATTTAAGTATTTGAAAACATTGTATTTGATAGATAAATGATGATAGTCTTTATAGCACAATGTTTAATTTCTGAATGGCAAACTTGATCATAATCATGTTATCGGTACTCTGCGTGTACACGTTGCCTCCTCTAGCCACGACAATATGCACCTGCATCTTTTCCTTGGTTGTAAATGTTATCCTAAAGGACAGTACAGTTATCTTTATTGTGTTCAAAATATCACTTAAGTAACTGAAATAATAAACTTGATAGTAAATATAATAGCCCTGGTCTCTATTACGCTCTATTTGAATATTATAGTAAGAAGTTAGTTGAAAGGATTTTAGTAATGTTTCAATATTCCGAATATTTTCCACTCAATAAGCGTAAAAAATTTAAATGGATAAGTTTCGTTATGGATACGCACAATACATACAAATGAATGGAAATGTATGTATTCTTTCATTGTCAGTATAAAGTGCTTAGTTCGCTGCGAGTCCGTTCATAATATTTACCGACCACTTGTGTTCTGTTTAAAGGAATGTGTGAAAGAAATTTTATTTCACTTTGCTGAAGTCCGACTCCGTATCAATTGTTCTCCGCTGTGTCCGCTGGAGCTTTTACAGCTTTCTCGGTGAATATTTCCAATAATTCACAAGTACCGTAAGTACCGCACTTGTCATTGTATCAATATTATATTATTAGGTTGTTTTAATTTACTTTTTATGCAAACCTGTAATTATGTGATATCGATGATACAAATTCTTCTAAGGTTCTTGAAGAATGTGTACAAGTGATAGAAGAAAAATCCATTACAAATACTTATTTAAAGATCTATGAGACATAAGAAAACAAGAGTTATCAACATATAATCTCTGAATCTGTCAATGATTTTTTTGAAGAACTCGGGTACATTTTATTCTAATGTAATCTGAGTAGTACTTTAAAGCACAAAAACACAACAAAGTACAATTTTACTGCGATCCATATACCCACCAGAGAGTTACCGTCAACAACCAATTTCATCGAGAGAGGAACAAAGAGCACCTGCGGTACCACTTAAAGGTTCTACTCGTATAAGTTTATGTGCAGCTTTATGCGCCGCAAGGCAATGTGCAGTGTGGGAGCGCCTCGCCCAGCACGGTGGCCGTGTGGTGGCCGTGTGGTGGCCGTGTGGAGAGGACCTACATTGTTACAAGTACCAGTTGTTGTTTTTAACAACGATAATTAGATTTTTCCTAATTTGTGTTACGACTGGCTTTTATGCAATGCAGAAAGAAGGATCCTACCAGAAACATTCAGGTCATAATGCTTTTACTGTTAAAAAGATATGAGTAATAAAGGAAAACCGTTTGCCGAGCTCCGATTTTTGTGAACAAGTACGAATCGCCGTTTCGTGATTCAAAGATATTATGGATTTAAATGTTGTCACGTGACAGGAACATAGGCAGCCAGGCCGTACTTTTTAGAACGAATCGGTGCTCAGCCAGAAGCTAAGGGCGTGGCTCTGCTAGAGACCTCATAACTTTAAGACAATCGGCTCACCTGGTGTGCGCCGACATCCGTAACAATAAGAAAAATTTGGAAAAACGTTCGTGTGGAAAAAGACGAATGTATAGAGGAAAATAACAAATTCTATTCCGGTGTACTTTTCGATGAAAAGCGAATGGCGATTGCTAACCCGAAGTGGGTCAAACAGATACATGCTTTATTTGTACCATTAGCATCATTATCGGCCAATGGACCGTCCTCTAAGGCTCCCCAAGGATCGCATCAAGCTCTGAACCATATCATGAGATGACCATCCACCTTTATTTAATGAAAATAATAAAAAAAAGATAAAGAATAAAATACTGCATTTAATGAATCCATGAAAGTTTTCAAAATAATACGTCCCTAGAACTTTGTCGAGTTAATTAAAGTTGTACATAGAGGTCGGAGTGTAGCCCGGGGCAATTCTGAAGATCATCTCTTGATATCGAGACAAATATAGCGTTACTACGTTCAACCAGCTCTCTGTTTTGTTTTAATGAGAGCACTTATATCAAAACATCAAATGATGTCAGCGCGGGGACACTCTGAAAACTTCAAAAAAATTAAATAAGAATGGTATAAAATAACTATATTATTTTTAACGTTGTGTATATTCATAAAATACAGTTAATTCATTTAAAAAAGGGAAATAAATCAATTTGAACAAAATAACAATTCACCCAGAAAGTGTTCTTCCATCCGAAAAAAGGTCGAACCCAAACACCGTCAAATGTCCTGGAAAGATAAAGAACAAAAAGGCCAAGAAGGAATGAATGTTTAAGTCAATTTCATAAGAGTATTAAGCCGGATTTTCCTGCAGACTATACGATAAAACGTATTTGACAAAATATCGACAAGTGTGTTAGCTCAGGATCGGCAAATGTATCTCGTAAAAGATCGCGCGATATACGACTCACGTTCTCCAAACTGAGTAGAATTAAGAGAAAAAATCAAAGATCATCGTTCTTAAAGAATCGAAATATCCCAATTTCAGTGATCGAAATTGATTCAACTCAATTTTTAGTTATCTCCAATTAGTGAAATTAACAGTAAGAACGGCTAATCGTCAGTAAGTCTATTGAATCAAATCAAGCAACAAAGTAATTCTGGCAAGAGCCATTAAATTTAATGAGACGATTCTGTCAAATTCTCTTTCGCAGTCGCGCCGCAGTCTTTTTAACGAGAATCGTTTTGGCGGCGGTGCCATTGGCCGTTTAACTATTTTCCTATCAGATTTAATTGAAATTGTAACTGAAACATCATTTTGGTTCGTACCTATCGATATTTTTTTTATTTACATACCGATAAAATGTAAAGTAAAAAAGACCCGCATTCACTGAAATGAATTTCAATATAAAATAAATTCGCTAACAGAACGCTAACGCTTAATAAGTTTAGTTTGTCACTTAAATATAAAAGTTAACTCTTAACTATAGCGCCAATAGCCCAATGGTTATGGGTACGGACCGCGAAACATGCACAACATGGTCGTGGGTTCGAATCATTATCGTTAAAACAAATATTACTAAATTATTTCGATAATCTACTAATATTTCATATACATGCCCGAGAAGGGTTGGCGTCAGGCAAGCGACCGGCCGTAAAAAAAACAATAGCCAAAACCTATTACAGTACGGACTACGGTTGTACTGTGCCGACCGATAAAGTGGGGAAAAGGGAAGGAAGAAAAAAAAAGGCATTCAAAGACTTGGCAAGTTGGAGGGACTTAACAAGAGCTGTCTGATGACTTGCAACGCGACTGACTTAGTCGTGATATCTCTAGTATTTCGGTCATAAGCCTCAGAGTATTCCACTAGGACTGGCCACTTATTATTTTTAAATCAAAATCTTTGTAAGGCCGAGGAATGTTATAAACTATCTTGCGCGCGGATGTTAACGTAGAAGGCAACTGAATTAGGAAAGTTCCCAAGTCTCAGCGGGCCACAAATCTTTATTTCGGTCGTTTACTGGCCTGAGGGCAAAGGGTAACGATAATCGTCCCGCAAGAGTCAGTCCCGGGGGAGTCCCGCGATGTTTCAACTTGCTAATGGATTTATAATACATATGTCTAGCATCCATCATACTTATTATAAGATGTAAATATGAAACATTTAAAATAATCATTCAAGTCGCCTCGTCCCCGTTCTTTTCCTTTTGATGTATTCGATTAAAACTTTTACTCTCATTGATTTTATTGCGAATTCGGAATACTCCTTTTATCGCGATGGTTTCTAAATTTTAATATTATTATAATATAAAAAGGTATAAAAGAACTTCCACCTTAGCATTCAGTTGCGAAATAATTATTTGGTCTAAAACCATACCAAGAATGTTCTTTAAGGAACATTGTTTTACGCGCGAACGATTAATCTATTGTTACACAGTCCACGAATTGCTGAGGGTTTTCCAAATATGGAGTTTGACTGTCCAATACACTAGGTTGTCGCTATATGATATGATATCGTTAAGGTTTATACACCTTACAATTGCAGGACGGTTCATTGAAAAGAAAGCACTAAAAACCAAAACTTTGAAGTGTCTATACAAATAATGGACTTTCATTTCGTTTCTACATCTTCTTTTTTTATCTTTTTATAGTGTCCTCAATAAGGTTTAATTTCGATAAAGTCTTCACCGGAAGGCATATTCATTTCAAAATCTTTATTAATTATATAGTATAGCTCTACATTAATATAAAATCATAACTTTTTTTCTATGGGTACACGAATTCCTTAAGTTAACGTGCGGTAATAACAAGGGGGCGAAATAATGAAATGCGGGCCAGGAGCTACAAAACGCCCTCGATCTTCCTGAATGCCGCTCGTAAAACATTCGGGATAGCAACTCGACGCCCCGAAATTTCAGTTCGTACAGCTTTAATAGACGGACTTAATGACATAAAATTTTGTCGCCTTTTATGGCGGTACGAATACTGTCAAAGAGTTTAGTTTCCTTCTTCGGTTACATACATTATGTACAAGAGTAGTGAACTGGGTGAAGTCACGAGTGTAAAGACACGTGAAAATGTCGTATTTTAATTTTATACTTTTGCGTTTCGTCTGATGTTTGAGGAGCCACAATCTCAACTCCCACTGATGCGAAATTTATCTTCTTTTCCTTATCCCAGCCTACTTCTTTGGTATAAATATCCTGGCAACTCATCTAAATAATATAGTTGTTTCTCCTTTGCCTCCTTCTTCCATAAAAAATAAAAGGAGAAAATAAATACTGAATAAACAGTTATGAATTAAATTCCCATTTGTTAATTTACTCCACTCAAACATAAAATGCAACACTACACTCTCGAGAATGTTAGGAACTTGATGCATAGGCGAATAAATTAAGCCGGAGAACGTGTAGCTTGCACACGTGGCCGACTGCTCTGCTCGAGCTTTAGGTCAATCGATTACAAACTTCGAATTACTATCACTTGCATACAAATTAATCACATCATAACGTTTTAATGAAATGTAATTAACTGGTAAACGAGAATCTGACAAAGAACTATCAATCTGTGCGAGATGAGTATCATATTAACTAGAGTGTTCTCTAATAAATAAAACAAAAACGTCTGTGTGTGGTGTGTGGTGTGTGGTGTACCTTGTACTGAGATAGTCTATGCAGGTTGACAGAGCCTTTCTGTCACCAAGCCCTATTTTACTGGTCTGGCAAGGCGTTAACATTTTAGGCATTTATTTATTTTATTTAAGGATCGAGATTTACTCTGAGCCATAAGGCTATAAAATTAGGCTCCCAATTAGGTCTGTTGAATGTATCATTTTAACTATACATAAAAGTATCCGACTTTTGTTTGTTTCTTAGTTATAAAAAATAATAAGTAAGACAACAAAATCCAAGGGCGGTGACGAGGGCGTAGCCCAATTTAAAATCCATTAGTGATTTAAAATATCTTCTGGGGGATCGTCTCCCGGGAGATTAACGTCCGCAGAGTACGCGGCAAACTTTATGTCCAGGCCAAAGATTAACACTGAGCGAACACTGAATCTCAATGAACTTCAACTGGAAAATCGTCGTGGCTGCTTCATCCTTATTAAAGTATATTTCTTTATTATTACTTTACAAAGACTTCATTGTATTAACTTTACTTTCGATTGCTAATAAAGGTGCTTAGGCGTAGGATTTTCATAAAAGGGGCATAGACTCGCCCGAGCTGTCCTTATTACCCCACTACTGCCACTGAAGGTCCACTAAACTAGAATAGCCGCGAGAGCGTTGTTTTACCACAAAATATCGCGACCATTGCATGTTTCTGGTCAATTGATCAATTGTTTAATTGATCCAGCATTTTCAATAGCATACGTACAATATTGATTTTGCGCCTTTAGACCTACTGTTTGAAAGTTGATTCATAAATTATTTTTGGACGCAAGGCGAATTCACTGTAGATGCTCCCACTAAATGTTTAAATAAGAAACTAATTAAGAAAATTATGACTCCGGAGATCTTTTAATTTATTTCCTTTGATGGATCATTGGAAGGGGTTTGAACAGACCGCATACATTACGTGTTTGGGGAGTTTCGTCTTGTGATGGTCTAAATTGAACTTTTGAAGTCTTCTTACGAGTTTATCTTCGTCGTGTTTGATATAGGGTCAATCGTTATAAAGTCAAATCAAAGATTATAATTTTGGTTATGAATCAGAGACTAGGTAAACAGTCACTAGCTAACACATTTTGGTGGCGTAAGAGTCTTCATTCCGCTCGTCAATAATTGTACCACTACAGTGTGTACTCACCTTAAAAAAGCAAATAGTGATAGCCATATAAACCATCCCTACAAAATTATACAATTTGTATCAAATTAACATAAGGTTATTCACAACACCACTCTTCTTCAGATTGTCATCGTTACCTGAATAAACATAAGTAGTAAAATTACTTTTGTTCTTTTTAAAAAAGAAAATATTGTTTAGTTAAAATATTTACGACAAATTATATTTATCAGTTTTACCTAAATTATCGAGAACAGATGCAAAAAAAAATCGAATCAAACCATTTTCTTTTTATATAAGTTTTCTATAAATTATAAGAAATAACAACTTTTGTAATGTACGCAAAGAATTTAACATTGTGAACGCTACGATATTGCTTTCACTCCACTCTCCTGACATACCTTACGGCTCACTTAAATGCACGTGACCAGATGCGAAGATCGAAACCCTATCTTGAATCATTAACAATGCATACCCTCTCTAGAATTCGAACCTTACTGGGGACGCCTCTTTAACATTTGATGACTAAGCCTTTGAAAACCTCTAAGTAAATTTTAAACAAAACCTTTCTATGTTAATACCAAACAAATGAACGTAATACGCATACTTATTTGATGTCCCCACCATTGAACATAAAGTTTGTGATTGTGTGTACCATATTTGTGATGATGTAGTAAATCATAATTCTTCTAATTTATTTTGAAAATTACAGCCCTAAAGTGGTTTACCATCTGGTAAATGTATGCATGTCACCTCTCGTCAAATAAGAATCCGTGTTCCGCAAGATTTTGTGACTCAAAATACCACACCAGGTAACAAAGTAATGCAATATGTAAGCACTTATTGGAATAAAACTTAGTTAAAAGCAAGCACAAAGTAAATATCAAACTTGCATTATTAAAAATAATGCAGGGAAAGACTGACAAGTACGATCTACACTGGTAAAATGGTGATACGCCCTAACCTTTTAAGTCTTCTAGTTTAAATCGCAAACTTGGGAATATGTTTTAGAACGATACAAGTAAAAATAACTCCTCAGAAAATTATTTCCTGTGTTAGGTTTTGATAAGAATTAATTAAATCGTAAATAAAGTAGTCATTTGAGCAGATTCTAACATTTAATTTTACTTCTTTCGAATACTAGGTACAAAATAATGTATAAAAATACTTTGAAAAAATCAAGCCACCGATATTGCAACAGTAGATTGGATTTATGAAATTACGCTTTGTAAATGCGACATCCAATTGTAATGCCCGGCTCAAAAGCCATTCGGACGGGCGTTCGGTTCACTAAAGTGTCCATAATCCCGGAGAAGCTGGCGGGATAGCACAGGCGATCTGTACCTGTGTAGTTCAAATTATGCTTATCTCTTAGACAATTTAATACGGCATAAAGTCTACTTGACTATATTGACAATAATATTTACTTCTACCTACTCTCTCGCTTATTTCACGTACATAAGATTTCAGACATCAGTTTCAAATATCGCCCGTCTTTACTCTGGCCGGAACTGGCAAATTTATGTTCGATTCTAGTAGAAACTACATCATTAATCCCTTCAAAAATATCGAATCAAACCGACATACTGCAACAAACATAAGATTTCATATTTGAGAGAACATTATACATGAGAAGATTTACATGAATGATAATAAACAAAAACTTTTCTAAGGTTCGCAAAGAATTCGCAAGGAATTTCTTGCAATTGAATTATGTAATTAACAAAGTTGATTTTGTCGACAGTTTAATCAAACTGTTAAACAAGTAAATAATATTAGCACCGTCGGCTCCGGGCCGGGCTCGTAACAAAAACGTTTGTCATAGGAAACGGAGGCGACGGTGTCTCAAGTGAACAATAAACGGATGTTCGCTACTGCAATCGACACTGCACTCGCTGTGTCGCAGTAAATACCCACTGGGGAGGAAAACGCCAGTCTTTTGTTGCAATAGTAAGACTGATTATGTATTACAGTTATGTTTTCCGCGCGGGAACAACTCAGTACCCAAACGCCGACATACTGGTTTGAGATTTGAATCGCAATCGACTTTTAGTTATAGTTTTTGGTTCAGAATTCCATCATACAAAAATAATTTAAGGACCGCCACTCTCATATTTGAGGCTTAATTACGCTCAGTTAGAGCCAAATATAATAATTACTTGCCCCATCTACGTTACGTTAGGTTTATCAGAATCGTTGTTACATTGATGTAGAGATTTCCTAAAAATGAAAAATCCTTTACATTTATTTATGATTGGTGTACTAAAAAAAACATGTTTCAATTTCGAAACAGTTGAGAAACTATACGAAATAAAAGTCGTTCAGTGGAACTGTTATGTTTTCACTTGGTATTCGGAAATCCAATTTTATTTCAAGTGTCGTTAGGTGTAGCAATTTGGAAACAAATACCAATACTTTGAACAGGTTATTTGAATAACAAAACAAACGTCGCTTAAAGTAAGTACTTCGGTGCCCTAACTACTTCTCCATTCTCACTAGAATAGAGCAGAATGAGCATCAGCTTGTAAAGTTTAAAACGTTGACTTCTGACGCTCAATTTTAAATGTCACAGGCCCCTTGCTCGAGCTCCTTGTAGTTTTCAGATTAAGCGTGCGGTAAACAGAAACTTTATATTATACAAGTGCACACTATATATTCTGTCAAAGTTGTTGTCCAAAATTTCCTTTCGTCAAACATAAACACCTGAAGTTGTAGTTATTCGCAAGGACTCGTGCAAGTTTAATGTGGGCAAACAGGATCCTGACGCAGATGCCCTTCACTTACATTACGGTGGGCAGTAAAGTGCGGAATGAGGGTCACGGGCCAGTGGAGTTCCTACTAAAACAGTTTGTCTTGCCAACGCCATTGCATTTTAACATAGAGTTTATTATTCTTAATAGTTATTTTAAAGATTTCTGAAGTTTATGTTCCCCTATTTGAATTGCTTGGTTTTTAAATATTTTTTCAATGCCATTACTAACAGAATACTAAAATATATCTCATTAAAATAGTATAAACTCTCGAGTCTGCATAACCACATGATGATTTTACCTTAACTTTAATAGAAAATGTACCTAAGATCTCTTATCTGATTAAGAAAGACAAAGAATCAATCACTATCCTCGTTTCAATGAACTTATTAGAGATCAGGGAACTTATCATCTTAAAAGGACGTGGAATGAATCTGTATACATAATTATCGGCAAGTGTTTTTGATCGCTCCTTTCATTGTTTGAAGAATCCGAGGAAGGAAAAAGTCATAAATTAGGCTGGCTAGAACACACACAATGACAATTAAATTATAAGCCATACGCATGATAATGATCTCGAATCATCAATAACTGGCACTTGTACAAAGTTGAATCGCATACCTAATAACAAAACAGTTGTTTAGAAAGACTTCTTCTTGGCTTGATTCATATTGTTTTCAAATTGCTCCACCTGGGCATACGATTTGCCACAGACCATAAATTGGACCGATTAAAAATGTAAGCGTAAATGTATGCTCGGTGGTATACAGTGAGTGTCATAATGTGTCATACAGAGGGTGTCATAACGTCGGTCGCGTCATGACGCCGCGTATTGAGTGGCACGAGCCCCGCGGCGCTCGTCCGCACTGCCTCCCGCGTTGATACCAGCGGGTTACATTTGTGATCGACTATATCGTACCAATAAAATTATACCCGAAAATACAATGATGTGAAAAGTTTTTATACGGTGTCCATAAATGTTATTGAATTGTAATATAAAGTGTTCTTTATTTGATAAAGATAACTGGCCATAGTATACCGTCGAGGCCGTCTACGTCATCTGACGCCAAAGGCTCGGATTTTAATTAATGAATTTTAATATTTCTGCTTCCAACAAGCAAATGATCATTGTGTTAACAGTTGTAAAAGCATGCAAGGGCTTTGCTCTTGCGTAAATAGATCAGCCTACTATTATAATAGTAGGTGGCAAACAAGCAAGCGGTTCACTCAATATCAAGTGATCGCTACCCATAGGTATGTATCTGCAATAAGCTAAATAAAGTTGCAGATACCTTGCCTACCCTTTAATGTACAGAGAAGGAAGAAAAAAAGTTAACTTACCTTTTCCTGTCTCTCCCCTCCCACGGAAAATCCTCTTCCAATCCTTTCCTTATTAGAAAAGGGTAGGAAGGAAACAAAGACAGAAATATTTCTATTTAACGCCTGTCTTCTGTGAGGTAGTGATATTTATATTTTATTTTTTAAAGTATTTATCTATACAATTACACAAATAGAATAAAAAAAATAATGGAATTAAATACAATTCTGAAAACAGACAAATAATACTCCACAATAAGATTATAGTGTACACACACTTGAACTCCAACAGTCGATATGAAGAGAGGAAATAAATAAGACGAGTGAGTCGAGCGAAACGCAGCTGCGCCCCGCTGCACCTGGAGTTGACTATCGCCGACGTCGGGCGACTGTGTTTGTATGTTGCTGTAACTAACAGAGGTGTAAATACCTTGCAAGACTAACGCTCACGCTCCGAGAGTTACTGCTCGAATTAAGAGCTCATTTTGCAAATATGTGCTACCAGACCCAGGAGAAGAACCAAAATCATCGAACTTGCATCATAGTTGCAGTGTACGTCATAAGATGGAAAAATAAAGGCCATAGTTTCAATCGCCGAATAGTATGTTTGTCATTTTTTTTTAAATGCAACTATTTATACCAAGCAACGAGATGAACATAAGTCATCTTATGGTAGCTGAGTGTCCATTACAGTAAATCTAATTCAAATCGTGTGCAGTCAGTGAGCTATGAGTCTCATTCCTAACTTTGAGATATAGAAAATCGATAGAAATGAAACACTTGAATAGCGTTACTGAGGAGTATTTTATAATTTAGTGTGTAATTAAACATCAATAAAATATCACTTGAATAAGTTTTGTGCAAACAAAGAATGGGAATGAAATTTGAGTAAAACGTTACAAGAGAATTAATTAAGACGAGATTTAGCTGGGCAAATAACATGTTCATTAAAACAGTTTGAGATTCTGTCGTTTAAAATTATATACCTTTTGGCAAAATCATCCGGCTCGTCCCGCAGTGAATCAAGTTAATTAAATCCTTATGAATATATGATTTAGTACTTTAGTCAGACCTCTTTATAAATCTATCCCGGTTAATCTTAAGTAACCATTCCATTACTAATAACAGAACTAATTAACCATTCCATTTGGGGGCGAACTTAAATGTAATATATATGTACAACTAAATTACGCGCCGTTATCAAATTCAAGGCTGTAGGGAGGATACTACACATACGCGCCCCCTAGAGGAACACTTGCTGTGCTGCATTCAATAATAACGGTTAAGCCACGCTACGGCGGCTCTGTTAATAAGTCCGGCGGGAATGCGACAAAAATCTCGATCACAAATAATACTTATTACAAATATATTTTGTCCTATGCCTGGTCCACCGTAAGATCACATTATTTATATCGCTAATTATAAGGGAATAAATCAAACAATTTACCCCATTTTTGTCACAAAACATAAACCTTTAAGCTTTTTAAAACAGTATTTATTAGGCGGAGGCTGGGATTGGTCCACGTGACATTCGTCACGCTGCCATAGTTTTCATCCCATACATTCGTATTCATGGACTAAAACTGGACATTCTGGACGCAAATAAACATTGGCCAATGCCCTAAAACAAAGATGTTTTTTAACTAAAAAATTAATAAAATACCGTAACTAAAGCTATTATTAATACCAGATAAAAACAGAATTATTCATAGCAGATATACCAAAAGTGGTAATCAGTATACGTAATCCCGGACCACACTGTTGTATGACGCACTTGACTGTTTCTATGTAATTATTTTAAATTTCGTATAAACATTAAACACACAGAAGCATTTCTTTCTGCATACAAAATTGTTTCATTATCACGCTCGTACAGTTTGCGAAAAAAACGACTGAAAGAGTAAAGAGGACAGCTGGCATTGTTGCCGCTCACGTCCCACTCGACACGCATTGTGGCCGAACGCACGAGGGCGCTGGCTCCACGTATTAATTCATCACGATGCATTATCATACGAGCAGCAGTTCGAGTTCCGGAGTATTATGTGAATGTCTACCACTACCCGCATTGTTACTGTGTCTTAAAGAAGAAAAACAAAACAAAAAGGTCGTTTAAATTTTTTGAAAAAATAATTAGTAGATATTAATACTACATTTTTTTTCGTTTAAACGCCAAAACTATTGACTTACGGTATGGATTACAACACATCGTAGGTTGGTCGTAGGTTCGAATCCAGCATTCGTCTATTAAGCAAACATATCGCAAACCATCTCCTAGTAAGCAAATATAAGTTTCAGTTTGAGGCGGCAGCGCAGCGGGCGCTAAGCCTTAACCTCTTTGCAGTAACTAAGCTCGAGGGCTCCCTCGGGAGCCTCGGCTCGGGCTGTTACTTTGGTATTGTTACCGG
>DWTW01000211.1:0-18842 GCA_018246275.1 Papilio slateri
ATTCAATATATTAAAGTAAATTAAAACATGCAGTTATGAAAATATTTTAAATTTCTTATAAGCAAGCATTTCTAATTTATTTTTAATTATCAATATAAAGAGTACACAAGATTTATTATATCACAATAAACTACGAATTGTTACATATTTTACTAATCACCGACAACACACAGACACACAGAGATGATCCCTGTTTTAGTACAAAATATTTTCAAATAATCAAATCGAATAACATGATTTTTAGTGATTATCGAATAATAGATATCCGGTTTGCATTTTGCCATCAGTAACTATTCCTGTACATTTATGACGACTCAGCTGGCTTTCAGAAATACATATATACACACCGATTCGTAATTTCTTTGGCAATGTGTCTATGTAAACAGTAGTACGCTATATTTTAGTAGATGAAGGTATAAGCTTCATATGTTTTAATATGTGATGGCCTAGGTGTTTTTTTAGGACGTTCTGATATTTGCTACACCTAAAGCCACCTTGTTCTGATAAGTCCTTGGTGTATTTTCATGTTTTCTTTTGAAAAAAATACATGGTTTTTATCTCAATTCGTATGGATAAATATAGTGATTACTATACTCGTGTCAAACACTCGCTGCTCGCGGTGCTATAAATCATCGGTGCACTAGGGAGAGATACGTGCGGTGCGTCACTTATCCATTGCTGGATATTCCTTAAAGAATAGGGAATACTGCGTTTTTCAGGAATACTTAGATTTTTGTGTGCGCCGGCGCATAGTATTAATATCGCCACTACGCTGGTGCGTCACCACGCCTCCCATTAGGCCTGTGTGACAAAAAGAGACGTAGGCTCCGCCCTATTCCCATGTTTTATTGCGTGTTGCAGCGAGTGTTTGACTCGAGTATAGTCGTAAATTATTTAATTTGACAATAATATGTATCAAATTTAACTTCAATAATCGCATAAATAATATAGACTTCATATCTACACACATTGTGTGTTATTTAATTACTATGTCAAATAGAACAAATAAAAATGTCAAGCAGTGATGCAATAAAATTAGTTAGTTAATATTTTTTTTCTAATAAATAGAGAATAAAGTAGAGATAAAGTTACCTGGCGAATTAAAATTCAAAGGTAATAAGAACAAACACAACCTTATCAAAAAGCAATCAATTTAAGAGACTGGGCAACCATCAAGTAAAGGTGACTTATAAGCTAAAAGTAACATCTGATTGGTCACAGTAAAACTATTGAAATAGTTTTCAAATTGGTTCCGAGTTGCCTGAATACCGGATATATTTCAATTATGACGATATCACCAAGTTCTTACTAGTATATTACGCCCCATCGACTTGCGTGCAAGGCATCTAGAAAACTCTTGTTTGCCTTTCCTGACGTGTCATTTGATACCATTAGATATTATTGTCTGTCATTGGCTATATTCGACGACTTTATCGCGCAAATACTTGCCTCACTTATGTTAAGAAATAGACCATTTTTCTATGATTGATATCTATCAAAGCAAAGTAGTTTAAGTGGCTTCAAATAGATCGGAATAGAATCAACCAATCGCTGGATTTCTACAATATAAATCACCAGAACGGACACCATCCAACATAGCACTGGCATAGGTTCTCATTGCTTGTGGCCTGCTGTATAAGTAGTTCGACTTGCTTCTGTACCGATAAGCACGAGTGGTTTTCAGTGAAATCACGACCCGTGAGTTTGTCCCTGACCCTATTGACGATGACAAGTGCTCGTTTGTTAAGATTTGTCTCTGCTGGCTGGTCCAAAGTATCGTTGACTCCGATCTGTGGTCTGGCTTTGAACATGATAGGCGAGGTGGACACTTCCGACGCGTCCGCATCCCCTCTGGAGCGTCGTGCGGCGTCTATCAGCCTCCAGTTGAGCAGGGGATCGTATACAAACGCTTCGAGCACAGCCATCACACTATCCTTGTGTCTATGCAGTACTTCCATTACAGATTCACAGGTTCGACGGTACGTGCCCTCGATACCGGTTACCTTTGAAAATGAAAAATTACACTATAAAAATATACATAACAAGAATGTAAGAGATTTAGATAGATTTAGATTATGTGAAAATACACAATTCGTCTATTTATTTTAATTTTACTGGTTTAATTACTCTTCGTTCCGCCTTAGAATTAATTTATGCATTAATTATTGGATGGGTTGCACTCGGGTCTGTTCCCTTCATCGAAGGACCTCGAAATATACGACATTTGTCGCTTTGGTTTATAAGTCTGGATTTACAATTGTTAACGCTTTGTAGTTTCTGTCATTTCATCAGTGATAACGTCGCATACGGAAAATGTTTTGGTAAATGCTTTTTTTATAATTTTTGTATTAGTTATTCTGCTATTCAGGGTGAAGACTGATTCAACAAATCAAAGATCAAAAAATCTGTGCAGACTTTCTTGAGTTTTAAATAGTGTAATTAAGACGGCTTTGTTTTAAATATATACATTCTTTGATTAACATCAGAGAGTCATATATAGCATGATTGATAATAATAACATTTGAGTTTTACTGGCATCAATTAGTTTAATTTTTTAAATGAAATTTGGATACAGTACCAAAAACCATAAGGGTCTTTATGACATATCTAAAAGGGCTAGTTATATAGAAATATTATTTTAATTAATATGAAGGTATATTTAACAATATTTGGCAGTACGAGTTTCGACCTTCCGGTCCGCCTCTTGCCGACCCCTGGGCTAGTAAGTACAAAAACGTTACGGCAGTCTATATAAAAAATAACACGCATAATATTTGAAAAATCTAGAGTAACCTACCTCCATAGCATTTATGAGCATCCGGGTTAATCTGAACGGTATCTTCTCTGGGAACTTTTCTCTTGTGACTGCCACTTCGAAGCAGTCTCCGAAATCAATGTGTAGGAATTTCCCGGTGACTCTGTCCAGCATGATGTTGGACGGATGTCGGTCGCCCAGGCCCAGGATGTAGCCCACCATGCTCATGACGGCCAGCGACCGCGTGTAGTTGGTGCGCCGCTCGAACCATACCTCTGAAGAGGGACTCTTCAGCCAGAGTAGCTTGGCTAAGTCGTCGCCGGCCGTATGCTCTAGGGCATGTTCAAATACTTCGACCTGCAAAAATAAATATGATGAATTAGGATTAGACAAAGTGTTATGGAATAACGGAACGTAATTCTGTACCGAACAAAACAAAACAGTAAACAGAACAAAAAAAAAAACAAATCACCTTTTGAATCAACATTAACTTCTCCAAATCGGACGCCATTCGTTGCATTATCCTATGCTCGATATTGAGTAGAATTTTTCTTTTGTCCCTGTAGTCTCTGATCAAAGAGTGTAAGGTGTCACAGTGAGGTACCCAGCCAATGAGTCCGGAGTTAGTGGACAGCGGTATGACTGCGTATCTTTGTATGGCCAAATCTCGTCGGAAGGTATCTGGGTCGGCTTGAAGCAACGTGTTGACTAGGCCAAACAGTTGCATTACTCTCTCATCTTGTCGTAAATCTTCATGACCTTTCAATAAGAACATGTAGTCTTTGCCGTTCGAGCCACGGATGCAGAGGCGGCGCGGTCTCTGTTTTGATGTTATCACCTGAAAAACATTGCATAATCGGTTGTAGTGCCAATGAACATGTCACAAATGGCAACCACGTCTTAGTTAAAAGCTTACTGGATCTACGAAGCCCTAACCAATCTGAATCAGCATTTCACTAGTTAATATGACGGTGAGGTCATCGCTATCCTAAAGATTAAACCAACGACATGTTTTTAAGATTTAATGCAAATAACCTATTATATTAGATATTTTAAAAACTATCTACCTTATTAATTATGAGATATAAAAAATGAGCCCGCTTTTATCGTATATTTTATCGGAAAAACCTTAAAATTATCGTTGATTTAAATTGGCTATTATATAGACATTCGATAAGCTGGCTAAGGGCATAGCTCCCAGTACAGCAGTCCAGCAGTACCACCTACCTGTAAACTACTCTGTATGTGTGCGATACGTATCAAGTCGGAATCGGGCACGTAGGAACCGGGCACGGCCAGCTCGAGCTCGCGGCAGCCCAGCAGGCGCGGGCTCACGTACTGCAGCTCCAGCGTCGTCAGCTGCGGCAGCTGCCGGCTGATGCGACGGAATACGTGGTAGTAGAGGTCCCACGCTTGGTTTAAGTCGCGCACCTGGCCGGATTCCTAAAAAGAAAAATGTTATGTTTGGTGGAAAAATATAATGCGTACCACATATTTCTCTTGTTAGACAAAATGGATTAGTTGACCTAGTCATAAGGCCGTAATTAAAATAATTCATAAAATTCCTCTTCCTCGTCCTGTCCTTTTTATGTGGGGTCGGGACACTACGACCGAAGTCCATGCTGTAATAGGTTTTTGGCTATAGATTTTTTACGGCCGGCCGCCTGCCTGACGCCAACCCTCCTCGGGCATATGTATGAGATATTAGTAGATTAAATGAATCGAATGAATTTACTAACATTTATTTTTACCATGTCCAACCAAACTTAAACTTGGTTGGACATGGTTTACAATAGCCGCATGGCGGATCCGAACCTGCGACCATGTTTTCATAAAATTAAGATGAAAAAGGTTCATTACCTTATATCGATTGCACCACTCCTGTGCTTCATTCAGGTCCCTTCCATAAGCCTGAGTAAAGGATGCCTCTTTGGATGTATTCGGTCCTCTCTCGAGCATCGCATGCAATGGCTCTAGAGTCTTAAACATTGCTTTGACATCGTGTTCACTGAAATATAATCTAGAAGCTTCTTCCAACGCCTCATGCCATTGTTCGTGCCAGAGTATGGCAACTCTGATAAGCTCCTCAGAAATCATGGCAGCCTGGTTGACTAAATTACTTGAATGAGTACACATCGATTTCAAAATTTGATTAGCAGCGTTCTTTCGCGCTACGAATGAAGATTTGGAAGCTACAGTTAGTGGATAAACGAGAGCTTGCGGATGCGATTTGCCGATATCTATTAATAGTGAGTGTATCAATTTTCCAACTAAAGCTCGGGGTGTATCAATGCGTGCGATCAACTGAGGGATGACTTGAAGCCATACATTTATCTCGATAGTCCTGATGCCTTCCACCAAGGCCTCATGAACGGCAGGATGGTGTCCGTAGTCGAACCACAGTGTCAACAATCGTAGTGTGTCTTGCAATGAACTGCCGTGCGATAAATTGATAGATTTAAAGAAGCCTTCAACAGCCGGGACCGTGTGCTGTTGTATGAACTCAGGCGTCGTCTTTTTGGTTTCGGAATTGTCATTATTAGTTTCTTGATGTTTATAAAACAAAACGGTTTCGAAATTCATGTAAGCCCAGGCGTGCCACGCTTTGTACCAATCCGATGATAGATTAGTCGCCGCCGCGTAGTTGCGGAGTATTTCAGGGATAGAGAGCTCGTTTATACCCGAGAGAGATTCGCACCATGATCCAAGTTTTAGATGGCAACGAGCCAGAAGTCTGCAATGTTCAGCGTCGCCCGTTTCTACTGTATTCACGTAGCCCTGCAACTTGTCGTAAGCCAGCTTTTTGTCTCCCGCTACCCACAAATGTTTCGCATACGCGAGAGTCAATCTAGGCTCGTGCGTCGGAAGCGGTAAGTTATAATTTTTGCTCGGATCTATGCCCAACAACATGACCAATGTCCTATGAGCTTGACGCGGTGCGCCGCTCTTTCTACAAAGCGAGGCGAACTTAAGCCACGTGGCCATATCTTCTTGAGGTGTCAACACCAAACTTCGCACTTGTAGGATCTTGCGCCAATCCTCAACTAGTCGTTGACCACCCTGAAGCCTAGTCCACCACGCTTGCCTGATAGAATCCCTTCTTTCGACTACTAACTTATAAGTGATCACTTCCTCTAATTCGGCAAGAAGTTGAGCGCTAACTAACGCACCATACGCTCGCTGGTAACTCTCGCCGGCTACGGCTGTTAGTTCGGAATCTAGCAATGATCTCGCTTGGTCGATATATACTCTGGACAAGTTGTAATCACCTTTATGAATGTTTAGAACTGCTCTATAGAAGGCACCGTCTTGAGTGTTTTCTGGAAGGAAGCTGACGTAATTTGCCATGGATTCCCATTCGTTCATCCCCCATGAAGCGGCAGCAGCTAGTTTGGCCGCTTGGAACTTTTCATCGTCGCACATATTGGTCCATTGTTGGGAGACTGTTGTGTATAACTTGACCCATTCACCTAAGGCTTCGAAACATCTCAACTCGCCTAAACATGCCTCCATATTTTCGGGGTCCGCGGACAACGCATCATCATACAAATTGAGAGCCTTTTCCCAGTTATGTAATTTTTCGTACCAACGTATCTGAACCTGTAAATCGGCGTCGCCAGCCTCACGCTGCGCCATCACCCTCTCTAGCAATCCCTCGGCGGCCTCTTTCTGTTGCAGTTTATTATTTATATGTATGAGGGCTTCCACTACTTGAGATGTTGCACCACCTCTAAATTCTTCCTCCTAAAATATATGATGTAGATTATTAGCAGAAAATAAAACTTATAATGATAATATAATGATAATATATAAGTTAATTTAAGATCGAAGACAAAATTTAAGTAAAATATTTATAGTAATTTAATAGGTAATACTTTTTTTCTGGTAATATCTGAAATTTGTTTAACTGTGTATTTTATTACTCGCTTTGTAACCTTTGTAAATTAAATATTTTTAAGTAAGTGAATAATGTTATCATGTATACATAATATTAAGTAACCTTATAATGCAGAGCTTTTGCGTACGCCCTACAGCGCATGGCTCGTTCGCCGAGCGTACTGGTGGGGATGGGTAGAGCTCCTCCCTCGCAGTGTTCCATGAACTCGGCGAGGTTCAGCACGGTGTGGGCGAGTTCTGGCGCATCGGGTGCTGTTAGCGCCTGCTCGAGTGCGCTGGAGAGGTCAGCACGAGCCGGCGCCTCCAACTCAGTCCAACACGATACGAACGCCGCGTTGAACAGGTCTCGAACTAGTTGAGAATAGTTGTGGGCTAAAGCTAGGCATGCTCTGGAACAAATCAAATGTTTGATTTTTTACTTTTTTATCACTATAAGATTAGAACAGAAACTAAGAAATCACTCATACAAGATACTTTATAAAGCTTTTTTGACATGTTGGTAAAGAAGTAAATTAATTTTCATACAATGCAAAATCAGATCATCTGTGTCGTCTCAGTCGACGGTCGTCCAATGCTGAGTGCAGACCTCCCCCATTGATCGCCACAAAGATCGGTCCCCTGTACCCGCATGCAGGTATTGACTTATATGTAATATCGAGAACTTTAGTAATGACCAAACAAACTTATTTTTCGAGACATTCTAATTCAAATACACATACTAATTGTACCTAAGAGCAGGACTGTGCGACTCCGTCAAGAGCCCAATGCTGAAACGCCGCAGCCACTCCAGCCAGTCGTCTTTGGACACGCGGCTGCTGACAGTCCACGCGACTTTCAAATTATGTGCATTGACGAACAACTTTCGTATCGACTGCGAAGTATCCGCAAACACTATGCGAGCCTGTGAAGTGAAATTATATTTAATACCAGTGCCATAAATATGGACATACTCTCATACAGATCATAGATTTCTTACCTCTTGATTATTATTCCTCGGTTTCCTTCGAGTACTTTGTAGGCAGTCATCAACTCCCATGGTTGAATTGGATTGAATCTTCGATAGCAGTAGCTCGTAGTTTTGATGTTGAATTTTATGCTTTACTATAACTTTCTGCACTAAAGGTATAAAGTCCGTGTATTTTCGACCAAGTTGGATGATCAAGGCACACAACGTATCCATTGCCGTTGTGCGTAATGTGGGACACGTGTCCAAGCTTCTGACAAGCGGATGGATGATTCTAGAAACTAGCTCACTGTAATTCAAGGAATCCGATAGGTAGTCGACCGTCTCCATAGCTACCTTCGCCACTGGAATAGGGCAGTCCGTCGCATCGAACAACTTCACTATCGACGGTATGATCAAGTGCATATAGTCGTCAAGATTGTCCTCAAACTTTTGTAGCGCGTAGAGGAGTTTTTCCGTCACGAATCTATCCTTACTCGTGTCGTGTGCAAGGACACGTAAAATATGCGGCATCAGCTGTGGCAGATAAACTTTGAATTCGGATCCGAGCGCCACGGCGATATGCTCCACTAAAAGTATCAATGTAGGTTGCAAAGAACTGTTTGGCGACCAAAATTCTTTGATCAAGTCGAAGATTTTATCCAAGTAATTACGAATGTGCTGCTTTACGATCGCTATCAGTTTAGCGAGTTGCGTGAATAGAAATTCTCGGAAATTATTACTATCAGTTGCCCGGGCTACGTACAAAAGGCTGGGAGTGACTCGGGATATGTACGGTACACATTTTATACCCAAGGACTGAAATATAAAAGTCACAGCTTGTACCACACTCGTGTGATGCTGTTGCAATGTCGGATCGCGAAGTATTCGCATGAGTGTTGATATGACGATGGCAGGATAATACTCATCCAAGAGGGTCGATGACATATTAACCAACATTTCACTTGTAGTCATATCGAAGTTATTTTCTTCTGCTTTACTATCGGCGACCGGGACTAGACTGGAATCCGGTTGACCGTCGATTAAACCCCGAGTCAGTTTATGTTTGTAAGGATCTAGGGCTCCCAATAAACCCAAGACCCGTATAGTCTCTCTTCGATCTTTCGGTTGTTGCTCCGTTTTGAGGAAATTCAATAGAACATCCATTAAGTTAGGGTACTCTGTATAAGGCGTGACTACGTAGCCCGTAGCACTGATTAATTGACCGAATGCCCATAAAGCAACACTTCTCTTATCGGTCGCACTAGCATCGGAAAGGAGTTCCAAGAGAATGCTTAAAAGCTCAGGGAGACATTTCTTCAGACCGCTATTATCTCCGTGTACATCGGCTAAGTCTCCTACAGCCTTTAGAACACTAATTACAACACCAGGGTTAGAATCAGACTCTTTAAGTTTTGGTACTAAGACATTAAGTATTGTCTCCATATATGGTTTAACAAGATTCGGGGCGTGCAATATTAAATTGTCAAGCATTCTAGCGGCCTGCTCCTTATTCCTACTCATTCCAGAATGTTCTAATTCAGTCAAAAACTGTATCAATGTCTTTCGAAGACCAGGCATTATATACGCAGGGTTGACGGTGCTCAGTCGTCCTATCGTACAAATAGCTAATTCACGTATTTCCAAATGCTCGTCGTTCATTGCTATGAATAAAAAGCTAAGGTTTTCTATTTGGGCTAAATGTGTGTTGAATATTTCGGTCAATGATTCTAAGACCCAATAGCGCACTTCGTACTCCGGATCAGTAACTGACACGACTAACATTTTCCCTACTACTTCAGCGGTCAGCATGGTAAGGGTTCTAGAAGGATTATTCATAGTCCTAACGGTGGCGTCAGCCAACAATTTGGCGGCAGTTTTGACAGCTTCTAATCTGATCTCTTGTTGTTCGCTTTGTAAAAAGTGATCAGCGCATCGCCTCACGAACGTAAGCAGACTATGTTGGCCTTCAAAATTAAATGTACCTAAAGTTCGTAAAGCCAAAACGATAATCGCCGTATCATGTGGCTCAATAACTAGACTCATACTACTTTGTTGTTCCATGCTTCTGGGAACTCCTGGATGGAGGAATGGTTTATTCCTTAAAACCAGTGAGAGCATGTTTAGCAAGCCCTCTGATATTTCTTCTCGCAGGGATGGCAAGTTTAAGCTCAATTCTTTTAGGCAAATTGTTAATGATGGACTAAGGCCTGTTGCAAACATTGCATCCAGTAGTTCTTTGATATCACTAATCACCAAATCCTTTACAGCACTTCCAAGTAAAGTGATACATGCAAAAATGGATGGATCGATCCATATTCGCCTTTTGCTCTGGGAATCTCTAACTGGTAATGCTTGCTTTATGAAGTCCATTATTGTGCGTATGTAATTTTTAATATCACCTTCTATAGCTGCAGCCATTAGGCCTAGTGTCGTAAATGCCATGTTTTTATCCTTTTCTCTACTTCGAAGTGATGTAAGCAAATAATGCATAGTAGAGTTAAGGTATTTCTTCAAAAAAAGTTCTTTGTTAAATGCAGCTAGCCTCGGTATTATGATTAGGAGAATTTGAGGAACTCCTTGAGTTTTAAAAATTCGCTGGTTCATCACATCTAAAAGAAAATTTCATGTGTAATTGTAGTTTATTCTAATATATAAATTATTTAATCTTTAAAATTACATAAACATATTTTGCTGCAACCATTAATACTAATGGTGGTGAAAAAAATCAATAGAACCATCTTCTCCTGAAATCCTAATTTCACTAGAGAAGATAACTCCATGATACTGCCTGCTTGGGTTGATACCGTCAGCTCATTTTGCATAGAACAAAAACGATAATTGATTAAATGTATTACCCCAGCAAGTTGCTTAAGCAGGCAGGTCACCATTTTCGTGATGTAATTTCATGACACTAAACTCTCAGTACCATTAAGAACACCACAAAATATGCATAATATTGAGTTGTAAACATACACTTTTCTATTGTTTATTCCTTGGCATTTTGTTTGTTGCTATCATTGTTAAGTTTTGTTGTTATTGTTGCCATCTTTGTTGTAACTCAAAGCAGTAGGTAAATACTTCATAGACATTGGGTTACATTTTTAAACTTTGCCATTAAATGTTTAAAATTATTCAAATATCTGAATAGGTAGATTGAAAATAATTCAATAATTATTGGCAAATTAAATTAACTATGAGAATTATTTTGTGAGCCATTCTTTTAAGTTAAGGATGACATCACATTGATGTTAATTTTATAAAGACCCAGCGCATTATCAATTTGCAATTTGCGGGGGTTATACTTTGCCAGCAACTTTGTCATAGAGACACCAGCCATCTCAAGCCCTCCTTATGACCATGAGTGCTGTAAGGAACTCGAAACGTCGAGAACATAAACAATAAATAAATGTCATAAATTTATTTTCATTTTAATTGATGAAAAATTGTTATGGTATAAAATAAATGTTTATAATAATGGTGACGGTAGTTTTGTTTTGGTGCTCCACTATAAAGTAAATAGTAATCTATAAAATCTATAGGTTTATTTACAGTTAATTTTTCAACAACCATGTACCATAATTACCATCTCTTATAAACTATTATTTTACTTGTATCAAACACTTGCTGCCCGTAGTGCCATAAGTCCTTGGTGCACTAGGGAGATATGTAGGGTACATCTAAAAGAATGCGTTGTTTGGCAACGGCAAATAGAATTTATACACTGTGGTGTGCAGGCACAGTATTAATACAACACTACACTGGGGCACTACTATGCCCTTAGGTCATTAGGTCTGTAATTATGTCAGAGAGAGATGTAGGCAATGTTATGATACAAGTATAGGTCTAACTACCATTAAGACAGAACATACATAAAAAGTTGTGACAGTCCAGCCACACTTTGCACACCAGATGGGGTAACTGTTGATACTATTATACTTACAATGTATTTAATAACTTTACCATTGTACACAGTTAAGCAATAAATGAATTTTATTATTATTATTATACAAATAATCAATTTACTCTCACCTTACCTTGACAAATTCTATCATATTCTTCATTTAGTAATTTTTTACAAACTTCAGACTCATATATTGGTACAGGATACTGTACATTCTCTGTCTTGAAACCATCACACAGGTAACCTCTCTTCACTGAAGGACTATGTAACTTTGAGCTTATGAAAATTATGTCATCAGATACAGTTATATCTCTCTGTGTATCCAAACTCTGCATTAGATAAGAGTACTTTTTCTCCCATATGGCATTAGAACACCTCAAGAGTTCATTCAAAATAAGTAGACCTCCATGCACTTTATCTTCTTTAGTAATACCTTTCTCTTTATAAGGGATATCTTCAAAAGACACCATAGCCTCTTCATAACACTGCAAGTACCATTGTGGTTTTGCAGTAGACTGCTTAGCAGTTTCTCTCTGAGCAGTGACTACGAAACCAGCTCTTAGAGCCTTTGCCGCTGCTTCTCTTATTTGTTGCTTTGGATCCTTTAATGCTACCAATATGTGGTCAAAGAACCCAGAAACTTGTTGATAGAAATATGTTGGCATAGCAATAGCCATTTCTTTAAGCAGTAAAACAGCAGAATGTCGCCTTCCCTCATTTCTCTCTTCTGATAACCACTCAAAGGCTCTTTTTACCTCAAATTCCACATATTCAGCTCTCTTGACCCCAGATACTGTTGCCAATCGTCCCACTGTTTTAGCGGCTAATTCCATTACACCAACATCGGAGGAAGGAAGTAAATTTCTCAAGTAATTTGCAAATCTTGTAATTCGAGTTTTGGTTGTATCACAGTCGCCACCAATAAGACAAACTAAAAAATAAATACTTATTTTGAGGATAAAATATTTATATAAAATAAAAATATTTGACATTTGGATATTAGTAAGGCGTGATAAAATTCCCAGTTGGTCAACAATATGTAAATTAGAATACCTGATATGAGCATTTATAAAAAATATGATTTGTTTTTATATTGCATATCATACTAACCGATAGCCAAAACACCACCTTTCTTTTCATGGACATCGTTGCTTGAAACCATTTCAAAAATTTGATGGTTAAATTCATCAAGGAATTGTGTAAGTTCTTCTTGTGGTACTTCACGTAACTCTGTTTTTGCATAATGGTATAGCTCCCGAGCCGTTTTCGTTTGTATATCGACATTGCGGGACTTCAAACCCGCTACAAATTGTGTAACTTGATTTGACATGATAGATTATTTAAATTTTAAACTAACTCACAACACCTATTATAAATACTTGGCATTCCATATTTTTTGATTAAGTATTTACAATATTAAATATTGAAATAAGAAGTAAATATTTTCAATCAAGCTTTACATTTATATCCAAGTTGACACAACGTAATAAACACTCACGTTTTTCTTGTGTTTTTGATTTGATTATCTGTAATTTGTCTGCATTCCAATTAAAGAAAAAATTTTATGACAGATATTTATAGCCAACAAAATTAAAAAAAAAACGATACTGATAAAATAATTCATATTTATGTTTTCTTTTTATACCTAGGTAGATAATTTAAATTCTTTATTTTTTAAATCCCATATAACTTATCTCCCTGTTCTGTCCAGGCTTTTGTAATATGAACCTATTTATTGACTCTCCTGAATAAAAAAACAGAACATTCATCAAATCAAACTTGAAATCACAAGTTATGTTTCTACTTAATATGCATTTTAAAGTATTATAGTAAAAATCAAATTTTAGTGTCACACGAATGTTATATGACTTACATATATACAGTAAAGAAATATGACCTTAATTACCAGTTTATCATAGTACATATAAATCCTTACAAGGCTTAAAACTATTCTCGTTTTTTTTACTGTTGTATTGAAGTTTCAGTTGTTGTATTTAAAATTTATTTTGTGTCTTATAAATACGATTAACAATTTTATGTGTCTACTGTCTATGGTTACATGGCCGATTTTTCATTCATTTGAAGCTTCCTTTTCTTTCTCTATTCTATCGTATAGATACCTGTGTACGGGCGGTCATCGTTAAAGATATCCGTATAAATTATTAAATGAAGGTGCTATAAGTGTTATTTTTATGAAAAGGCTGTAGGTTATATATTGTTAAATAATGATCTTGCTGGAGATCAATAATAGAATTATAGAAGAAACTCTAACAGTTAAATATAAAAATGCACTGGCGCGGTGAGTACGTTACGCTTAGAAAGTTTACCTGTTTTTATAATAGTTATGTGTATAGTGTTCGTACTCATTATGACGTTATAATTGCAAATGGAATGCAGTGTTTATTGCTTTGAAATTCGGTCTCATAGAGAAATTTTCTTATAACCCCTTTTATGAGTGTCTTGATCTTGACAAGTGTCAAATACCATTTCTCCAGGGTGGGCCCACGTTGGCCGCCGAGTACGAAATTTTACTTCACTACATAAATTTTTGGCGTATGAAATAAGCCTTTTCCTTAACACAAAGTCTAAGTATGACGTGATACGGTCCATATCGGCATGGATGAGTCATATAGGTTGTTTGTACGTACTTGCGGTGAGTGCGGAAACGTCCCATAAAGTGTTTTCGGATTCCATTGGGTGTAAACAATGTACATTAAATTTGATATGTGACACTGATATACCGAAACAACAATGAGGGAATGCAGATGAATTGTTCAGTGTTGTCAGGATATGAGTAATCAATTAATGGGTGTTATTTTTGTTTATTTATTATTAATTATACTGTTTTAGCTTAAAACCTGAATCAATTGATGTGACTGTTGCTGACTTCGATGGAGTGCTCTTTCATATATCTAATGTTAATGGAGATAAAACCAAAGTTAGGGTAAGTATCTTAAGTATTTATTATAATAGCAATATATGAAAATATCATAAAATATGAAATCTTGAACTGATTAGAATGTTGGTTCAGAAAGTTTGTGGAAATAGTGCCTGAAGTTAATCCATTTAGCTTTGTGGTATGAGCCAAAATGTAGAATGAGAATGTAAAATCAAATTTGATGATTGTGATGGAAGAACTTTTTGATGTGCTAGGGGAATGTTAGAAGAATCAATTCAATGTTATGAAGAATATTTTCAATATGCTAACATGTATATAAAATGAAAAGCTTTACTATGAAAGGAAGATCACAAAAGTCATGAGTTGTGGGAATTGTATAATTTCTAATTTCCTAACAGTCCTAATTATGTAGACAGAGCTGAGAATAGAGTTAAAGTCTAATTTTCCTTATTATTAGTAACTTTTTGCTATTGCATAGTTCAAATTTATAATGTTTTGTAATTTGTGGGGGCTTTAGATTATAATGTTGAACTTGCAATGTAGCACCATCAATTTACCATAACAGAATAATTTATATGTAAAAATTTAGTAATTTATAAACTCTAAAATACATAAATAATATATTAATTTATGTCTTCATAAATTATTATTAAAATTACCATTATTTGTGGCATACTAATCCATTGTAATTGATTTCAATATATATATAATTACCAATCCTCACTGCTGTTTGAAAAGACTTATGTTTTGTTTTGAATCATGTCATACAAAAACCAATTGTTTGATGAATATTACAGATTATAAACTATAGTAAAGTACTAATTGTGTTTCAGGTTAGTATATCATTAAAGTTTTACAAGCAGTTAGAAGAACATGGTGCCGATGAACTGCTCAAAAGAGTATATGGACCTCTGCTCACCGAAACGGAATCAGGTAATAATATTATAAATTGTTTTGAAGGGAAAACTTATACGTGCATATTAAAAAGGATTTTTCTATGTTTATATCTAAAACCTATTCACAAAACTGACATATAATGCCATCATATTTTCATTACAATAGATGTTGCGAATGTCTTATAAATCATGGTGTACCGTAACCATGGGTTCACACTGCCGAAGACATTCATTCTATTGTTATCCCTGTTTTTTTATAGAGAAAGAGAGAGATAACATGTTTAATGTGATGTTTTAAGCAGTGTGAACTCACTGTAAGCAGAATGTTTGCATACCATACATACTATTCACATAGCTTCTTTCAATCAAAACTATTCTATTTGTTTATTAAATTTGTCTTATTGTAAGACACAACTTGAGAGTCTCAGGTAACAATAACTAGATTGATATGATTTGACAACTCCATACCATCTTATTAACACTATAGTTAAATGACCATCCTTTTTAATTTCTACATTTCTTGAAGCAATCAATTTTCAAATGTTAATTGGATTATGTAAAATCCTAAACGAAGTATCCATGTTACAGTTCATAAATTGATGTAATCTACTTTTTACTTATCATTAGCACACCCACTTGTACATAATTAGAGTTTATTACATGATTCATACTGGCTATAGTTAAAATAAAGTACATATTTTTATATATACTATAATTTTGTTACCTATAGAAGGAATGTAGTGTGTTAAAAAAAATGCGGTCACGCCCGTAACCTATAGGGGTAGGCCGAGATCAACAATTTCCATTTGGATCCTGACCCACCTCTCTCACTTCATCTACATCCATACATATATGCTTGTCAGTTGTGGGTACTCCTTATATCTTTCTTTAGTTTGTCACTAAACTGATGTTAGGACATCCCTGCCATCTCATTTTTAGAGTGTGTTATTAATAAATAATGTTAAACTGAATATCAATTTTGAAAATGTTGATACAGAGCTAAATCTTTACTAAATGAAAACTGTTAGTGAAATAAATCTATTTGTCTTTTGATCCAATATCAATAATATATAAAAAACTTAGCTGTGAATTTAAAAAAACATTCTCCTTTTCCAAACAAAAATATATTGATTACTGGACTTTAGAGTCACCTTTTTATTTAAGTTATATTTTTAATAGAAGGCGGCAAACAAACAAGCGGTTTACCTGATGTCAAGTGAACGCCACCCATAGGCATCTGCAACAAGCTAATGAGTTGCAGATGCATTGCCTACCTTTTCATGGACAAAGAAGGGGATAAACAGAAAAAGATACCTATTACCTTTTCCTGTCCATACCCTCCACCGTCAAATCCTCTTCCCCTTCCTATCCTTTCCTATGAGAAAAGGATAGGATGGGGAAAAGGACTGGGATTAGGCCTCCGGCACCTCACTCATCAGACGAAACGCAGAAATACTTCTACTTCACGCCTACCTTCTGTGAGTGTCGTGGTATTTCACAAGTCAAGCCAGCCCATTTGTAATCATGAGAATTGATTATCATTATTAATATGTGAAGTTTTCGAAATGCCACGAACGTCATCTTATTAGCATGTTTCTTATGTCCAACCGTTATTATCAAACATACTCGTATATACGTATGTCTTAACAGAAATACGTTGCGTCTGAATTCTCTCTAATTCTAATGACACGATTCTGTTAGACGAGATAAAGGTATCGCCATACGTGATTCAATCTTATTCACTTAATTCTCACATCGTGATCATTGTTACACTGTAACGTCCTTATAAACCGTCAATGATGATTGCCCAAATTTAATTAAGGCGACTGCACCAACCCTTTGGGTTGACACGGAATGGGTTGTAAAGTTTGAATGGCGCGGCACATGGGCCTAGAGTTTTGTAATTTTATTAATGATGTAATAACAGCACTGTCAGGCGCATGTGTGTGCCCCATGAGCGATAGCGCAGTCGTTAGTTCGGACGGGTTAATAACAGAGGGTTGAATTGGGGATTATCTGTTAAGTCCTGCACTATTTCTATAGGTCGTGTCCGCAAAATAGATTGAATTCAATACTACGATGATTTTAAAAACATAATATTATGCACATAATTTTCCAATATTTGTTAATTAAACAAGTCATAGTAATTTCATTTATAAATAATTACATAATAACGCTTTTTTATTTTCTTATTAGTGGAAGAGGGAAGAGAAAGAGAAAGAGAGAGACAGAAGAAGGTGGCAAACAAGCAAGCGGGTCATGATGTTAAGTCAGCTACCCACAGGCATCTGCAACAAGCATATGAGTCACAGATGCGTTACCTACCTGTAATGGACAGAGGAGGGGATAGAGAAGAAAAACGTAATTTATTTTTCCTATCCATCTCCTCTCTGTCCAGATCTCTTCCCCTTTCCATCCTATCCTTATTAGGAAAGGGTGGGAAAGGGGGAGCAGATGTTGTTGTTGCGGACTCTACCACTGGTATTATATTATATTATCTGTAACATTTTTGTAAAATTGTACATGATTATTTTATTTAAACTCTAGATATTTAATTCAGCAAAGTTTGTTAAAATATCTTAGAAGCAACCGTTTAAACTAATTTAATGTCTGACGTTAATTTTCATAATTTTCTAATTAGAATTGCGAGCAAGGGCAGTACTTTTTCATTGCTACAATATCTTTATTGCACTACTTTTAAGCAAATTTAAATAAAACTGCAAGTAGTATTTTAACTTTATCTATGACAGTCTTAAATAACAGTATCTATGTAAATTGTGCGGCTAATTCAGGAGAAAATAAAAACAAACGCTATAACAACAAAAATGAATATATACAATTTTCTAATCGTCTTAAACTTTTTAAGACGATTAGAAAATGTATTACAATTATTTTGTAAATAATTGCGTCGACTATTTCAACTCACATAAAGCTTCTACAAGCGATGGCATACAACAGTGAAACGGTGGATTCAAATTTCAAACCCACCTTATGTTTCGAAGACCGTACCTATCCTAAACTAGACTATTATTTATTACCTTAAGTTTTACTTAAACCGAGGTACCATTTGTCTGTGACCCTCTCAAGACAATAACACCAAACTTTGTTGTTGCGTGTTTTCTAGCAATAAATAGTCAAAGTTTATGCCCTTTAAATATGGTGAAAACCAAATAACTATTTTCTGAAAAGATTGACTATCAGTATTAAATTATTGCAGAGCTTCAGAGTTCGTTGCCATTCAAATATAAAGAGTTTATTTTTATTAACTGAAATCCAAATTCATGTACCATTTCTACACACTTAACTCGTATGTGAAAGTAACGAAAGTTCTTTCAAATCAAGTGCAAAAGGAACTGGACCCTTCACTTTCACCGACTAGTGAAACATCGATGAAATATATTAACGTAGTAGATCCTTAATTAGCGTTTTGTCGTACTGACCACTTTGGTCTGAAATATCTCCTCTTTGGTTAAGAATTCCAAATTAAAATTTATAAATTCATTTAGCTGGTACATTTGAGTTTTGAAAACAGTAATTCATTTGTTTTT
>DWTW01000212.1:0-18837 GCA_018246275.1 Papilio slateri
TATTTTCTATAACAGTTCTTTTGTACCTTTCTTTGTCTAGACCGAAGCAAGGAAAATTCCTGATAGTCGCGGGGGTTTCCATACTTTTTCCATCTTTTATGTAGTTTAGATTTGTCTCTTATGATCTTAGTGCCGCACTAAACCAAATGGGGTAGTTATTGTTTCTATGTTTAGACTTGGGAACGAACAATTCGAAACTTCATAGATAATGTTGTAAAACTGTTTAAGGCTGAAGTCAATATCAGCATTAAGTAATTTGTCCCAGTCCAAGTTAAGAAAATGCTTATTTATAATATCATAGTCGCAATCATAGTAAACCACCGAATTTATTCAAACCATTAACTAATTTTGTAAGTGAATCATAAATAAATCATTTGCTTAAAAAAACACAACTGCTAGTTATCTTGTAACTAGATGCAGACGTTTGTATTGTAACATTTAATTAAGAGGTTTCAAATTCCTTTAAAGTTGTTCATATTTTTAATAATTTTGATTGACACTGAACGAACTGAACTATATGAAGATGCTCAGGTGAGATTACTGCTACTTTTACAACTCATATCTAACTATACTATCTTAATATATGAATTCATCTGTGAGCCTTTAAAATTCCATTACTGCCTAAATAAAATAGCCCTTTGAAGTCCTTTCTCAAGTCACTGCTTGGATAAATTTAGTTGGTCTTATAAAGAATACTTATGAAGGTCTGAAATCAGTTACCAATTAATATTAAACATAAGTTATTAATATATCGATGCAATCACTCACTGGGATCATCCAATTAGCCAAGTCGCCATATTGTGAGACCTGCATAGCGCCAAGTATGGTGAGGTCGATGTGCCCGCCGCGGATCATCGCAAAACTGTCGTCCGATGAGAAAAATGAAGCACCTGTAATTATTATTGAACGGATAATAAAAACTTTATCATAAATATGATTGCATTAATTATTTAAATTAAGGACAAAGGGCGCAAATGCAATTTGCATTGAATAAAACAACTAAATCGCCTTTTATGTTTTTAGTTAAGAAAAGGTTAATTGTACCTTAATACAATGTTTAATCCAAAAATGCATATTTAAAAAATCATGAATATAAGTAAGTATACATTATAAGTGAGTTTTTACATCTGCGTATTATAATACAATATAGATAAAAATAATAATATTATGTACACCTATATAATAAACTGCTTAGTGAGTATACTATTAATATTAAATAAATAATTAATTTTAATTCAGGCAAAGTAATTTAAGTCGGAAACATTTCATGTATTTGCAGTGCAATGTGTTATGTTGAAAATTGGAAAGAGCCATATTTCCCGTAAAGGGCAATTCTGACAAATTTATTATTATAAAACTACCTCTTGAATTCCCTCTCCATATAATTATTCTCTTGATTATAAAAATAATTTTATGTATTGTTTTTTTTTTCACATTAAAACTTGGCACAATAGAAACAAAAGACATTTTTTTAATTACAAAACAATGTACTACAGTACTCACCTGGGAGAATGGTAACAGTTTCCTTTCCTGCATTAATCAGATCAGCATCAACTTCTTCTTCTCTAGGGAATGGACCAAGACCTAGGATGCCATTTTCTGACTGGAGTAGTACTTTCACATTTTGCGGTATATAATTACTGGCAAGCATTGGCATACCTGCGAATAATAGAACGGAATGAACATAGATATACTTCCATTAAATCATCAAGATAATTGTTTTTTCTTATAGAAGGATGTGGCAAACAAGCAAGCAGGTCACATGATGTTAAGTGACCACTACCCATAGGCATCCGCAACAAGCGAGTTGCAGATGCATTGCCTACCTTCATAGACAGAGGAGGGGATAAAAAGAAAAAAGGATATTTCCTCTTTCGATCCTTCCTTCTCCCAACTAATCCTCTTACCCTTCCCATCCTTCCTCATTAGAAAAGAATAGGAAGGAAAAAAGGACCAGTATTTCGGCCTTCGTATTGTATTAGCAATAACATACCAATTCCAAGATTGGCATGCATGCCATGTTTGAATTCTAAAGCTGCTCTTCTAATGATCTTCTCCCTCATTACATCAGATGATTTCTTCTCTTTTTGTTCAATTGGTTTAGTAATAGTTTTCCTTTCAATGCGCTTTTCAAATTTATCACTTTTAATAATTCTATGTACATATATAGATGGAATGTGAACAAAATCTGGATCAATTTCATCAACAATTTCTTCGACTTCAGCTATTGTTATTTTGGCAGCTTTACACATAGCCGGATTGAAGTTCCGAGCGCTTTTTCTAAATATTAAATTTCCATATTTATCTGCTTTCCATGCTTTTACCAATGCAAAGTCCCCAATGATAGCTTCTTCCATAATGTAATCTTTACCATTGAATTGTTGGACATGTCGAGGAGCACTGGGTATATCAATCTGGAATATAAATTATTTGTAAAACTATGTTAGAAGGATTAGTATTGTTTACTTCTTTTGTCCTCACAAAACTTTTAATTTGTATTGAAACTATACTACTTAAGGGTAAGTAACTACTACTTTAAAATTATCATCGTATTTACTTTTCCATCTTTAGTATACTTAATAGGTGCACCTCCCTGCTGGATTAGAGTACCAAAACCTGTCGGTGTGAAAAATGCAGGTATACCAGCTCCGCCTGCCCTGATCCTTTCTGCTAATGTACCTTGCGGAGTTAGTTCAACCTTAAAAAAAAAAAGTAATATCAGAATCTTATATGTAAAATATAATTATTAAGTTCATTCCAATTAATTACTGAATGATATATCAAATGTATTGTTAAATTTACCTCTAATTCCCCATTTAAAAACTGTTTTTCAAATACAGCATTTTCACCAACATATGAAGCAATCATTCTCTTAACTTGTCTATCTTTTAACAAAATGCCTAATCCAAAGTCGGCAACTCCTAGAACAGATCATTAATAACATTGGAGAAGAATACAAGGCATAGGTACTTTGGACCTCCTTCAATTTGAATGGTAGCAATGATTTGTTACAATTCTTTGATTGTTTTTATATATAAATTGTGTACTTTTTAAAAATAGTATTAAATAAGACAGGAGATGCTCTTTTATTGGGATAAGCTGCTTGAAGCTGCTGAAAACAACGCTTTAGATAGTCTTTGAACTCAACTGGTTATTGTATATAATAAAGACATATAATTTTTTATTTTTTTAGTAAGCCATACATGCAAAAGCCCAAATAGACACAGGTCAGGTATGTTTATTGTTAGTATTGAAAGGAGTCAATGGCATACATTAAAATGAAGCTTATTGAGAAGATTAAGAATAATTTACCTGCATTATTAGAAACAACAGTAAGATTTTTTACACATATTTTATTAACTGCTTGTATAAGGTTCTCTGGGATCCCACATAGTCCAAAACCACCTACCAAAAGTTTAGATCCATCTTTAATATCTTTTACAGCATCATTTATGTTATGAAATATTTTGTTGTTCTTGCTTGTGGTACTATAACTACAGGTCAGTATCTGCAAATGCATAGAGTAACGGTTCAGAAATATTGATTAAATAAAAATATAGTAAATAAATAAAATTAATGAGTGTAAACAGAAGTAAGCTAAAGTAAAATTAGATTTATCTCAGCAAGTAGTATAATCATGAACAAAAAATTAGATAACTATGCAAAATTTAGTTTATATTACCTTTGCTATATTATACAGCTTCAAATTCGGCAAACAATTTAATTTTAGAATCATAATCCTTCTAGACGTTACAGACATTTTAACACAGAAACAAGTTTTTATTTATTTTTAGTTAACACGACACACTTAAATTATACTGAAAAAATATGTTAATACTTATTCCTTTAGTCATTAACTAACTTATAATGTTTATAACTAAGTTATGACGTTTAAACTTAAAATTGTCAAGATACAAGTAGGCACCACCCGTGTATCATACGAACCAGATAAGAGTGATCAGTTGTTTATGTAGCAAATTGGAAAACACACCGAGGTCATTAAGACTTATACATAATGTATTACTAAATGACGCTTTATATTTTCGCTTTTTAATTTATGTAAATAATAAATACTAATTTAACTTCGTATCCATACTTATCGTTCTGTACAAAACGAACTCATATTTTTTAAACAAGTTTTGTAATCTTAGTGTGTTGTGTTCTCATAGTTAACATAAATTATTGTTTTGTAAATAAATATTTACATATTTATAACCACACCTATCTAAATTAAATTCACAAGCAGTTTAAACTATGACATTTCAACTATTATTCCCTCTGGTCTTTTAATTTTATCAAACCTGTTATTCTTGTTTTGCCGCATTTAATTAAACCCCGAAGCAAATATACGGCAAAGCACTCTTAACAAGTGAGTTAAATCAAGTAGTAAGATAACCCGAGTTTATAGCAACCGGATAAAAAACCGTGAATCTTATAATAAATTCTTATAAGCGTATGCTCTAATAATAGTGATGTTATAACATGGTTATTGACCTGGTCGCTCCCATAGAAGAGTCCACCTTGGACTAGCGCTGGCACATTACGGCGATGAGCGCTACTTGCTTGCTCTTCTCAGTTAAGATATAATGATGAAGTGATTCTCCATGAACTTGGTGGATATACTATTGCAGAGGGAGAGAGGATAGGATGTGTCACCCCCACCAACGTATCTAACTTTGGAGTTAACTCAAAAGTAGCGTTGTAGATGGGTACTATGTATAACATGGTTCGACCGTTAAAATAACACGACCCCAGTCTTCTGAGACAGCCATGACGTAGTGATATTTAACGTTTCTGCGTTTTGTCCGACGAGTGAGGTGCTGAAATCCAATCCCCCTTCACTTTCCATCGTTTCCTGTTCTTCTTTTCCTTTTTTTGTCCTCTCCTCCGATGTCCTGTCCAATATAATGGCTGGACAAACATCTGCAACTCGTTTACCTAAATCAAGCTTCCTTCGACTCTCGACCACCCCACACTTGATGTAAATGTGTATTTAAAATACCAGAATACATGCTTAATGGATGAAAAGATCACGGGCTTAACATGCGACCCACGAGTTCCCCTTAAAATAAAGGGAAAAATTTACAAAGCCATCGTAAGACCTGTCATAATGTACGAATCGGAGTGTTGGGCAGAAGGGTCAGATGAAAAGAGAGTGCATGGGGCAGAAATGAATATGTGGGGTAACGGTATGAAACTAGTATATTAGGGGAAGCCTGAAAGTAGCACCAGTGATAGATAAATTAAGGCGCATGAAAAATGTTAGCATGGTATGGGAATGTTATTAGAACGGGAGATTGGCATGTGACAAGGGTTTTAGATATGAATGTGTAAGGGTGTGTCAGTAGCGGTAGGCCTAAGAGATGGATAGATTGCGTGAAAGGTGACATGATTAAGAAGGGAGTGAAATGAAATAAAAATAATAAATTTGAAAATATAAAATAATGACGTATAACAGCTTGGTTCGTAATATTTACGTCTAGTTACTAAGTAGATTTATTGGGAAATAAAACAGATAAAGCGGTGAAATAAAAACATTTAATTTGTGAATTTTTATAAATTTTTATAAATGGTACGTAATCCTTATAACTGTAGATATTTATAGCGGATAAATGATTTTTAAACATAAATCTATAGTCTATATTGTATAAGGCACACGTTTCTTATGTTATTCTAATTATGTTTGACATTTCTCAATTTTAACATAATAATTTAGGTTCGTCTTTCATCTCGATACTCAGAAGACACGTACTAGAGATAAATACCAATTGAATACTTGTACGTAACTTAGGGATTTTACATTACGTTATTAACAATAACTTAACTTTAATCATTTACAATTCCCAGACTACACAGGAAAAAGATATTTCATCATCACTATATACTCGTCAGAAATATCTAGGGCAGAATTGTATAGTTCCACGCATCTAATTATCGCCAGATAAAACAATAAAAAATGCAAAAACAACAAAAAAATCAAAATGCGAATGAGCTTTCGTTGGCAACGGTACAGACTGGACGAGACAGTGTCTTATAGCTACGTTACGCAGGACGCGGGAAACTCATTCTTGCGGGCTAGATATTTCTGACGAGTACTAAAAACATCATCGTCTTTACCAAATTTTTGTCAGTCATGTATTTTCGCATATATTCCACTTTATAGTTTTATAATATAAATTTCTTGATTAAATTGAACGAATGATGAAAAGATGTACATATAGAAAAATCTCGGGCGAGAGAGAGAATTTGGTACTGTTATAGGATACTAGTATAAACAGTATCGTAATGTAAGAACGGGTAAATCTATCTAAATATATAAAACGCGATGAGAGTATGTATGTTCTTTATAGATTCCGAACCGCCTGGACCGATTTCGATGAAAATTTCAAGAAATCTTCAGATTGGCTTTGCGGGCGAAGCCGGGGCGGATCACTAGTATATTTATAAATTGATAAGAATATTTACTACATCTCTGTAACATGACAGATAATCTATATATATATATTCATACTAACCGTTTGTATTATATTAATACATTTTGTAAAACATTATCCAACAGACCTTAAAAATCCATTATTAGACATCGGCGTTTCAAAGCGTTGGTTTATTCCGTCAAATACGCAAAAAGACCTTTCCGTAAATCTTCTGGCTTCTACTACTTTCTTAATCATACCATTAATTTGGTGATACTTATTTTCTTTACTTTCTTTTAAGTAAAAAATATTAATCCATTTAAAATACATTATAAAGACATCTTAATAATAATATATTTTGTTTTATAGAATAAATGCATTTAAAGGAAGTATGGGGAATTTACTAATATTATCGATTAATTTACATAGAAGCATAGTATTGTGCCAGCAGGTGACCTAAGTATGCATAGTTCACCTGTTGTCAGTTCCTTGGTGAAAAACATGTTATTTCGAAGTTTATTGCGATATTAAGAATGTTTAACGCATTATTATTTAAAACATATTTTGTATTAATATTGGCAACATATTACTTAAACAAATTGTATATTTGTTAAATATTAATAATATGACATAATCACAATTCTTCAAATATCTTACTACAGTGTTTAATAAGACCAACACAAAATTACTCAAGTTCCTTGGGCCATAGTGTCATAATAAATAAAAAAGTCAGTTTATACTTTGGTCAACAAAATCATTATATCTAATGATATAAGGAAATGAAAAAGAAAACCTAATGGAACAAGTACTTTCCTTAACTTATAAAATATGACAATTTTTTATTTGTTATTCCATAAAATTCCATTAGTTTTACATCATTTACTATGTATTATATACTTTTACAGTTAGTTTATTTTATAACCATTGTAATTTCTTTAATAAATATTTATTTTGCACATTACACTGCAAGAAAAAAAATGGTTTGTCTTATTTTTTTGTTTACAACCTTAAACATTAAATTTGTAATAGTATTAAAATTGATTTGTGACATTGTTTTGTACTCAACCTATATTTTTAACATTTATTATAACGTTAAAAATAGTCTATAAAGATTTATTCGTGGCCGATCAATTGACGGCCGACTGACTATATTCGCGCTATATTTCGTCGAAATGTTTTCATTCAAGTAACCATAATTTTAAAATTATCTATTATATAGCTACCAAAACAAATATATTCAATTCACAAGACTAAATCATTGTACAAGCAGCAAGTTTGATACAAGCTTTATATTTAGTAAGTATTAATAGGTATCTAAATGGAATACACTATTTAATCTTTATGGAATACAATCAATGTTGTAGAAACTTCAATGTTTTTTCAACTAAGAAATACTTTTTTTGCTTTTATAATCTTTAATAATACCTCAGAATGTCAGTGGTACCTACAACGTAAAATTAAATAATTTTCAAATGCAATGCAATGTTTAAGTAATTTAGTATAGTTTGCCTCTGTAAAGCCATAAATACATTAGAATTATAAAGCTAACATTTAGCTTTATTTAAATAAATAATGAAGAACAGCCATAATATATTTTGCTTATTTATGTGAGTCTTCCAGATCTAGCATCCGTTATCACACCCCAGAGCTCTATAATAAATTCATCCGTGAATCCGAACTCTTGTAAATCGCTATTGTCTATGGCTTCAGCTAGTTGCATAGAATTTGTTTTACCCTCTGCAATGTCCCACATCTGTGTTGCCAGTTCTGAGTCATTTATACCCATAAAAGATTCCAATAGTCCATTTATTTTATCTATTCCAGCTTGTGACTTCTCGTCGTGCTGAAAAATATAAATTAATTAAAATAAATATGGACTATAGATTTTTTTATATCTGTGCCAAAATAGTAGGTTCATGTGACAATATTTTTTGCAAAATTATATATTTACAAAATGTCATAAACTACAAAATTTAATCTGAATAACATGGGCGACCTAAATTTACAAGCAGCTACAGTTTGTGTCGCTAACTAGTGCAGTAAAATGAGTGCTAGTGCAATAATTAAGTAATATAGGTTATGCTTATGATTTAATATTTGAAGGCCCAGTGGCGATTCCAGATTTGTGATTTCGTTGGGGATTAACCTCTATCTAGAAGGGGGGGAGGGAGTTTAAGCCCCTTAGCCCATGGATCAGTCAACGTATATATATCCCTCACTTGTTTTTTTTTTAGGTGAGATGGTGATATTAAATTGTTAGATGATATAAAAATCTCAATTCTTTACTATTTACTTTTACCACTGAATTGTTTAAGCTATTAGAAAGCAAATCGTTATGCACTGGTTGTGAAGTGATTTAGAATTTAAAAAGATGACAGATAAGCTCGATTGCTTAACTACAATTAACTTGATTGGTAGCGTTATCGATAGTTTACTGAATTAATATGCATGAGCATTCAATGATTCATACTTGTGAGCAGTGCACTATAGTTTTTTTTTTAGATAACCTATAAAAAAACTACCTCGTTTTCTATCGTCGCTGGGCCATTTGCTTTGAATCTTAGAGTTTCTTTTCCCGAACCATAAGTAGTTTTTCTACCCGCTCTTGCACTGCTTGTCTTTGGTCCAATACTTCCGAAGCCGCTCTTCAACGGTTCCACGAGACGGATTGTGAAGGTGGTGCCCTTAGGTATGTCCTTCAAAAGTTTTGCGACTTCATAATGCCTCTTGCCGATCATATTTTCTCCGTCCAGCTTCTCGATGTGATCGCCGACCTGAAAATTAAGAATACAACTACAATAAGCTGCGAATGCCCACAATAGTTTATTTCCTGTTCGCCTTAACAAGGCGAATGACCTGCCGCCCTACTTAATAAACACTACTTTCGTTTTTTACGTTTTCAAATTAATATTAATCTAGTATGAATTAAATGTATTTTAACTTTAATTAATTGTTTAAAATTTATTTACGTATTAAATATATATTTTGGATTTTTATTTTCTTTCCGATACTATAATATAATTTAAAATTTCGTGGTGAAGTGCATCCGAATATATGCTATTTTTGATAAATGTTAATTAATATATTTTTTTAATTTCCATTATTTAACATAGATGTAAAAAAAGTTCTGAAAAAGGATAAAAATATATGACCTACAAATATATTCCTAAAGCAGTTCCCAATACAGTAATAAATAAAAAATCATGGCGGAATCATTTGAAAAGATGTACTATGTATGTTTTGTAAATAACCGTATTTAGTTTTATCTTACCTCTATATGGGGTATTCTCGAAACAATGGAACCTTCTTTTATTCTTTTGATAAAAGCATATCCAGCTCCGTTATCTGTTATTGTTAATCCAAGGGCATCTTCGGTTTTAACAATCTCAATTTCCTTGGGTCTTCCTTTTCTATGCGCAAATATGAAGTCCTCTAATCCTATTTGTCCGCCGAGCAATTTCCTCATGTCCACTTTATGAGTATTTAGCGTACAAAATAGGATCTGAAACCATACAAAATATACATTTACACGTGTAGGCGATAAAAAGTAGGAACTGAAGACATTCATCCAAGGTTACAACGTTAGATTCACATCGCAATCGCCATTAACTGTAATGGCTTTGCGAAACGTTTGTTACTCTGACACACCCTCCCTTTTAGCTTAAATTAACTACTAGCTAAAAATAAGAGACACGTTCTCAAAGAAGAGAAAAGTGAATAGGCTAATACTAAACTAGTGCGTACCATCCTACAATCGCATCTTACATTAATCAACAAAATTCTACAAACGTAATTCTAAAAACTACTAAAAACAAGGCATCAAATTATAATGCCTTTATTAGCATGCGAATAAAAATCATTCATATTTTATCAAATTAACTACAATCCCATATGTGCTGTATTAAAAATGGCAGTCATAACAGGGTTGAATTTATCCCTATTATCACTTTTTGCCTTATTTCCATTTTTTTTTGTTTTTCAGTTAATATTAAACTAACTGACGGACACGTTTTTATTATGGTAGCAGGTGGCAAACGAGCAAGCGGGTCACCTGATGTTAAGTGACCGCTACCCATAGGCATCTGCAACAGGCTATATGCTTTGCATATATGCTCGTCATTCACGGGTACATTTGATGGTTGACACAAGCACGTGAAGACCTTCCTTGCCGATGTTCTATGCTTTGATATCTGTAATATTTTATTCGACCTTTTAATTACCTAAATAACCAACGCGCCCCTCGGCTGTGGTCGCATCTCAATCACTCAGTGATCACACTTTTATCATATACATAGTTTAAAATAGATTAAGCAATCACAAGAAATATGTCGGTATTATAATTTGTTTTATCACTAGTTTGGGCAAAAGATTATTAGGTTACTATTAAGAATAAGGGAATAATCTATTTCTTTAAACACAAATACCAATTGTTCCAGCAAATAATACATGGAAGAAAACGAATCTCATGGCTCGAAAATCTTCAATCGTGGTACAAATTGAGCACCACATTATTCCGGCGCAGCATTGTTTAAAAAACAAATATTCGGAAATGATAGTTGAGTTTATATATATAAAAAATATATCAGAAATATAAATAACATTGTCAGTTGACGGACATAATGAAAATTCGATCGGATTGTAGCAGTGAATGCGCAAATTAATTTAGCGGCTGTCCGTTGTCAGCGATTACCTTGATTTTTACTTACCTTGCTTATGTATTAGAATTACAAAACGTAACTAGTCCTACTGTGAAATAATATTACAAAAAGTGCTTGTGTACTTATGAAAGTTTTTAAATGACGAAATTTAGGTCAAAGATGTGGTCATTTTCTTTTATTAAATAGTATTCAAATGTTTGTCGTAGGTAACACAATCAACAAAAACTTTGGGAAAAAATAGGCGCTTTCCATTGTTCATTTTAGACGAATATAAGAAAAAAACATTTGACAATAGCAAAGTAAAGTTTGTCTATGTAACGGTAGCAAATTAATTTTACACAAAAATCTGAACTAATGCTCACGGGCATAGATTTTTATAAAGAAGTAGGTACGCGAAGATTTCAAGGTTGTAAGGTCGGTTCATACCAACAAGGTAATGACCGTTAATTGTTTTAACCATGAAATGATTGTACTATGATAACTCACACAATCAAATTATGAATTAACACCTTCAGGACTATTGGAATGATTTTAGTAGTTTCAGAACTGGCCAATTTTGTATGCAGAAAGATGGCAATAAAATTCCATAGATTAAAAATGTTATATCTAGAAAGACTATGTTGACTATTCATTTTGAATTCCTTTTTTGAAATTTGAAAAATCGGACATATTATAGATTTCCGTTAAATAAGTAAACTGAATAAATTAAATACAAGAATACGGTTCCCAAAATGGCATTAACTAAACATACGTTTGTACAATACAAAATACATACGTTGATTTTATCTTTTATCGTTTTTATTTACACTTTGTATGCAACCTCTATTTCACCTTGACATAAAATGGCTTTGTTCAATCGAACAAAATTTTATTTAAAAATTTAATTTTTAAAATACGTTGAATAAGTATGTACCACAAAGTTATTGACGAAGGTGAAGCCATCCAAGGCGAAGCCGCTTTTGTGGTTGCATGAATGGTCAAGCTGTGTCGGGACACGTCGAAGAATATCAGGTGTAAACAGAAGTTATTATTTTTTGTATTTTGTATCTAGAAACCAAGTTATTGGTTTAAATTTGTATACAAAATCATACTATTTTTTAACATTTCCAGAAATTACCTAAAATGTACCTCTAGATTTGTATTGTGTAACTCAACTCAACAATATTCGAGTGAGCGCACTTTCGGTCCTTGACCCCGTACCACTAGGTCAGACAGCCATGCTACAAATTGTGTATGTACAATCAGCAGCCACTTGCCTCGCTGTGTACTCTCTCTCGTATGAGACTGCGCCCCGGCCGCTCTACTTCCTGCCCACCCAGCGATGCGTGTATCCGTAATGACACTTTATAACTCGCAGTTACATAAATTTGGTGAACGTATATGTAAAATATGTTCCCTTCTTCCTACTTGGAAAACAAGCCTGACACAATCACAGTGATTTTAAATTATTTATTACTCTCAAAATTAACAAATTTTAAAAAGTAATTAAGTACACTTGATAAGGTCAGGTTGGGCCGATCTTCGTGGCGAATAGCATTCGCTGGCTTCTCAATAAACGTATTAGCTTTGACGGTATTTGTGTCATCACATCACAAAAACTTTTCCGTCGTCATCTACTATATCACACGCTGTCATTTTAATCTATTTATAATTCTTTAGGCGTATACGGAATTGCGATAAATCAAGGCCAATCAAATGCCTTGATTTGTTACAAATCCGCAAATTCTTTATAATTAAAAGAAATGGTCGTCATGGGACACCCGGCAGATGTCAAACGTCTAAGTGACCGCTACGTCAGAAACGACGTAATTACCCGTGACCTCAAAATTGAGACCGTCTACGAGTTTGTTCGGAGATTGACCCGAGGGGTGTTCGACAAGGCCGATAACGGTTCTGTGGCACGGCACCTTCGCGGGTTCGCGTCCTTACACCCTCCCCCCGCTAAGGGGTAGAGGGGGAGAGAGCAGTTCCGACCGTAGGAGCGAGTGGCAGACCATTGCGAAAATGGGGATTCGTGTATGGAAAGGTAGTTCTAGTAGTAGATGAGGTAAACGTCATAACAATCTTCAAATCCGATAAGTAATAATCAAAAATCAATAAAATATTTCAGTGAAGTTTCAAATTCCTAGTTATTAAAAACCACTAAAAATATGTAGTAAAGTAAAAAAGAATAGAGTTTCGTTAATAAAATCTATTCGATAAAAAAATTACTTTAATTAGCGTCATGCCGTTCGATTTTTGGAACGGTTGATTTTACTGTCAAGGCGCGCCAATAGATATTTCACGTCAATAAACGATTAACGGAGGAAAAAAATGTTTGCTCTAACGTTCAGTATTAAAGTAGAACGCCAATAACTCATGTCCGCCATGTCACGTAATAGTCATTGTAATGATCAATGTTTTAACAATTGTCTGGACTAATACCAACATACTAGTGATTAAAATAATAAATCGCGAAAAATCTTGTTTTTAAAGTAAGTAATGAGGTACAATGAATTAACTTCAATGGTTCCACCTTGAATTTTAATATGTCTTAGAAAGTGACACAACAAACTTGACCGGCATACCGATTGCCTCACAGAGGTGTTAAGTTTTTTCACAAGTAAAATATCTCGATTGCAGTATTCGTGCCATTTGGCTTCGACCTTACGAAGCGCGGTCGACTGATACTCGTCCAAGGACGTCCATTGTCAAATGTCGAACAAAATATTATATAATAAGACATTTTATCTACCTCCTGACATTATTTATATGTCACCGACTGATTACCAATTTCTTTAGTTTATAATCTAACAGATTATTATAAACTGTCAACTGACGTATCTTACGTCAAATTGTCAATTATTCGTTCGGTACACAATTTGCTGACAGTTTATAATATGCCTAGACCGTTTATAAACTGACGAAGTCAGTCGGTGACGTATACATTTTCGACCTTAACATTCAGGAGAGGCAGAAATAGCAACACCTATATTCTCTTTTTATTAAGCTTATTTAGGTCCCAAAAGTACAGATTGACGGCTATCATAATAAACTCGACACAAATTTAAGCAAAATGTAATTTTCACTTTAGTATGAAGCCGCACATCATACAACAAACGATATGCAGCTATATAAATAGGTACATACCTCTAGTTCACGACTAACTTCTGTGAATACTTCCCTGCTCGAGCGGCCTATCTGTGCAAGAGCTGTTCCTACTACTGCTCTGGTCGCAGTTTTACATAATCATTTGCTCACACATTAATAACATTGTTACTCTCCTACTCTTGTTATAGACTAGTTTCGTTAAAATATTTATTGCGTAACCAATTAAATAATATGATTCACGTTTAAATTAAACGAGTGGTCGTTTAGTGCCTTCACTATTGCTTAATTACCATCCCATTTGTTTATCTATTACTACCCGTATAAAATGGAAAGTTATTACACCTGCAGTCAGCCAGGTGCGAAGACTGAACTAGTTTGTGGTCAGTGTATGTTACCCGATATTCTATATACTTGATTAGTAAAGTACAGGAATTCCGAGTTAAAATTCTAAGAACTTACGAGTATGTAATAAATTACAATCGTTGAAATGGTGTTGAACACTTTCAAGCTATATGATGACTACCTCGGTTGAGTTAATCTTGATATCTTGTATAATAAAGTTAAATGCACTCAGAATTACCGACACGAAGACATTGCAAAAATTATTAGCTATTAAATATTTCGTACAATTGGAAATACGACAGTAAGTACAGTGTTAGACTTGTAATCGATAAAAAAATAACCTGCATGCATTTTTATGCTATCAGTTTTAAACACGCTTTAGTACTTATTATATGTAGAATCATGTAACTGCTGAACTTTAACAATAAGCAAAATGCTAGATTATTACTATATTAAATACTATATTTTAAGAAAGTATCACGAGCAGACCACCAGCCAACATAAATTATAATTATGAAAATGGTATCCTTATGTGGGTAAAATACTTACGTACATTCACCGCCTAGATTGGCTAGATTAGCCATACTCGAGTGTGCCATGAACGCTCACAGATTAAGGGAGAACGTACGGATGATATTATTATTTTATTTTAACGTACAAACACAATATTTAGTCACAACACAACGTGAACGTGGATGGGCATAAGGGTAGAGAAGACCGAAGAAAGCATGGATGGATTGAGTGAAAGATGACATGTGTAAGAAGAGTGTGAATTCAGATATGACGGCTGATAGAGGGATATGGAAAAGAAGTACGTGCAGTGCCGACCCCACATAACTGGGAAAAGGGCAGGAAGAAGAAGAAGACAACACAATGTTAGTGCCAACCGAAAAATCTTTTACCAGCGTTACTACTGCGGTGTCCTTTTTTGTCGCCGCGTAATGAATAAAAATATAACATCTAAATATGTAAAATATGTTAAACATGCAAGTACTAGTAATCAAAATTATCAAATTCATGTAGATGTGCGACAATCATGCCAGACTTTGCACACACGGAAAACCTAACATATTGGCAAGGCTGATTAATATTGCAGTTTTAAGATAATGGAAAATAACACACACTGACGTCATTTAATCTTTCCACGGTAAAGTAAACTCGAGATAATGAAAGTGTTGTGTTTTATTTAACACTCTAATACATTATCGTAATGCATCGAGTTTGTACATTGGTTTCTTTGCAGTGTACTGGCACTAATTATAAAAAGAACTCTTCGACGATAATACCTCGATTAAGTAGAGGAAAACAAATGAATTAATAAAAATTCTAACACTAAAGATTATAGATATAGTTGAGTATAATATTGTAGATGGTGTCCTTGATTTGTATTAAGATAACGATTTATTATATTTACGCGAATACTACATTAAAATTAATAAAAAAAATACAGGTTTTATCACTTTTATTGAATGTTTTTGTTCCAGACTTCTCGTGTTAGTTACAGCACTCATGGTCACGGGGGGCCAAAGTTTCATCATGTCCCAATGTCAAAATTGCTGGCGAAGTACCCTCTTATTTAAAATTAATACTTTTGCTCCGGGTCTATGCAGAATGAGCTCAAAGTATTTTGAGATCTTGCAGTTGTTTGTTTGCTTTGAACACTCGAAATGTCAGGAACATTATATAAACGCGATAAAATCCGTAAAAAATTATTTAATTTCAATTGTTTTACGATGTTTAGTTTGGAGGATGGCCAATGAAATGAAGAAAGCAAAGCTTATTTGGTATCCCATAAAATTATCATTTGGATAAAGCAACTAATTTTCGGATCTACTGTTCATATGGGACAATTATGTTACTAATAATTTGAAATTTAGCTCGAATGGTGAAAACATTGAAAATATCGCCCAGAAAATTTAAAAAATTCTAAAATATATGAAAGAATATCCTTTTTGTATGCGATACTTCTAAGAAGTTATGAATGGATGTTCTTTTTTTTATTGTTTCATTATGATCTAGAAACATTTTCAAAATTAGAAGAATCGCGGTTGTGTAGAAGTATTCATTAAATTATTATTGTTGATAAGATAACTTTAACAATTTAGATATTTTTATCAAACAGTACAAGATTGATAATATCTATTGATCATAAAATCATTCCAAAAAGGCACCGACAAAACGTTCTACAAGTCTTAAACGTACTCAGAAGTTTCGATTGGTACTTCAAACCTACATATAGGTAGAGCTAAAAGAAATTATAATTTTTGCGATGTTTGATCTGGTGGAAAGACTCTAATAAGCTTACCCTGAGCCTCTTAAGGCTAACTCATTGAAATAACTCCTGTTGAAACTCTAGCAAGGGCTGTTATATAGGTATTATGTACATGTAGCTTAGGTTACATACCTTTACAAGCTCCTATGATTTAATGATAGGGCTCCCGAGAAGGCAGTCTCGTAGTCTCGTCTCTTGTGATTTATATAATGGATCGTGCATTTAGCATTTATGATCAAATTTGTTTTCAAATATAATTTCGACAGCTAACATAATAAGCACTTCTAATGGAGTGTTAATTATATTAGCTGCAGCGTAAATATGGGAAGAATCAAGGAAAGAAGATGCAGTATATAATATTAAAGGGGAAAAATCTGCAAAAGAATAGGGAATAGTAAAAATTTTATGAGATTTGTACCAACAGACATATAACGCACTGGAGGAAACGTAAATAGCTAGTAAATACTTCTACCAGTGTTGTATCATGTTGTGTTTTTTCCCTAAACCAACTGGTCTATGCAATAGCTAAAGTCAATTCATTGCTACCTGTATCTCTCTGGTATCACGACTAAGCAAACAAAAATAACCACGTGAATGGTTTTATCTCGATCGAAGTAAGTATGATGTAAGTTGTCCAACATATCGCTACAGAGATAATAAAAGCTATCTTAACTTAATGGATTATTTATCTTTCTGAGCATTTATTTTATATTTTTTTTTATCTGTGGATTATTTTCTACGTGTCAGCTGTATAAGTCAGGTTAGGATTATAGAGTTGTATAAGTTAGGATACCTATATTGTAGCTAATTGTTAATGATTCCATAATTTAAATGGCGAGAGAGTTAATAAAAAATTCAATAAATGTCGTTCTACGAAAGCAAATCGCTTTTATATCAGTTTTGTCTTTTACAATTTTTAATTTAAAAAAATGACATAATTCGCGCTATGGCGCGAAGAATTAAGATTTTATAAGAATGTTTTAGAGATATATCTCTAAAACAATTCTTTCTCCTGCGTTATTCAACTCCAGACGAGACCAAGTATTTTTTTCTATCTGTCACCTCAAAGCCAATACAAGGTTTAAGGGAAATATGGACATGCCAATGGCTGAAGCTGCATCGCACCAAAGTCTACACGACTATCTACACAGCCATGCAGATACGAGCCTCGAGGAATTCTCCTCCCTACTCGAGCTTCAGCGCGTGGGACAACGGCTCCCTCGGTACCGCCTCTGCGGATTTGAAGTTTACATAAGAATTTGCGTCATCTAAGATTTACCTTCCCGCATATCGTAATGTCCAGTAATATCCGCTATTAATAATGTTAAGAAGTCTATGTTATTTTTTATAAAGTTTACCAAGGAACTGCCGAGACCCTATTGATCACATTACATTAAAACGATTGGAACATATTTGATATCACATAATAATAACAAATGTGTTACCGAAAAGGCAAAACCCTCGATATTCGTTAGCTACCGTATGTAAGTACCTACTGCGTATATTTTTTAACCTTTAGAAGTAATATTTTAAGTTTTTAATGTAAATTGCGAGTACATACATGAAACATTTATTGTTTGGTCATAAATCAGTTTCCCTACATCTAAGCAAAACATTAACGCTCTATAGGTATGTTTATATTATAAGATGAATCTCGTAAACAAATTCCTAATATCGGAATCCATTTACTATAATGAATATTTCAACAAGATACAAAATCATGTGTGGGAAAGTTTTATAATCAATAAAGGTAATGACTACTCCGTAGTCCCGCGATTAAAGTGCCAAGCTGTAATATTTACATGACCTAGGTTAATTTTCCAGCAAATGAACAGCAAAATTTAAAAAATCACAATGTTTTTGGGTCCGATTGGTGCAAGATGTACGGCGATATGTTCGCTATCTAACACATATGGGATCTTATTAAATGAACGGTGGCTATCTCTAACAATATCTATCTACCACGTTTTGACAGTGGTAGAACCTGCAACAACAACATCAGTTGCACGAATGGGCCGGCTCGACCGGTGAAATACCACGACCTCACAGAAGACAGGCGTGA
>DWTW01000213.1:0-18837 GCA_018246275.1 Papilio slateri
GTACAATATTTTCATTTTATATATCATTATGTCGTTTTATGACAAATAAATTAGTTTTTTATTTGTTTTTTTTTGTTTTTTTAATATGAGAGAATTAATGCTTTATTATTTTTAAATTCCTTCCTTATGAAAATGTTACTGCTAAAATACGCAAAATTGGTAGACAGATCTATGAAAAAATGTAGAAAAGTCAGCTTCATTCAAGAATCATAGCATAACAATGTGTTTAATTATTCTGTTCATAATATAATAAACGCGTACGCGTTATTCGAGTGATGTTTTGACGTATTTAAGAGGTGATTAATATTTGCAGCGTATTTGTGTCAATTGTATATTTTGCACTTAAACGATAACACGAGCAAGATTCGATAACCTAAGATTTCGACGTTAGATGGCGAGGTCTCGGTGTAAAATTTATTTTATTATAATTAAAACTTAATTTGTACCATCGCTATTATCCCACACTAAATTGTATGCAGGTTTGTTCGTCTATAACTACTATGGTTTTTAATTTACCATTCCTAGACTTACGCAAAAATAGAGAGAAATTTTTATTTGTATTATTAGGATCACGTTGCAATCTAATGACATATTGACTTATTCTAGTTGAACGATTTCCATGAGACATGACTTCAGTGTTGGCCCGCTATGTAGGAAAGAAGCATGTCAAAAGTTAATTAATATCTTCTTAATACATAAAATATGATTCAGGCAAGAATAAAAAATAAATAAAAGCTTCCATAACTCAAAGGTTATGCTCCCGAATTACAATTGGACGTACGAAGATCGATTCTCACGAAGAAGTTTTTTGAGTTTTTTTTTTTGGTTAACGGATTTTAGCGCCTAAAAATAAATTTATAACTAGTAACCGGTTAATAAGGAATTCTTAACTTTTCCCAGTTAAGTAAAATGATGTGAATGTTTGAACTTAATATTTTGTAACGATCAGCCAAGTTTGAGTTTAATATAAATACCGGTGCACCATTTATCGCACGTCAGTTAAAACTCGGATGGACTGAATCGCTTCGGATATCTGCTATCGCTCGAAGCGATGGACGTTGTATTGCGGGATATGGTAATCAGGCTGGGTCGGGATTTAGAAATGCACTTCCCGCTCGGCGCACCTGCCCGAGAGAAATGTTCTTTGTTACGGCGCCTTGATGTTTGCGGGCCGGTAATGTTTCTTATCATTCGTCTCGGTTACCAGATAAGTGCCACTGTGTCAATAGGCTGTCGTGCCGACTCTGCACAGTTAATATCAATAAGATATATGCACGCCTCTGATTGTTTTGACGCGATGTTTTTGTTTGACGAATGCATTCCGGTGCACAACTGCGCAGTAAACGGGCGCGGACTATTCCTTTAATACTTGAGTGGTTTAGCTCATTTGTTTTTATATTTACGACCGTAATTTTTAGTGGACATAGTCTCATACTTATATATGTATGTAGTTTAATAATTAAAAGTAAAATAATTAACGACAAGTAGGATAATTAATCGACGGAGCAAGAATAAGCTTACTATAATATACCGACCAAAGAGCTTTCATAATGCGTAAAAACTGTCGAAAATCCAATACACTGAAACCTAAGGTTGTTCTATCAAACACACAGACAGTAATCGAAATGTTAGAAAATTATCAATTTAAACAGTAGGAATTTCACAAGAAATTATAATTGCTCAATCAAGCTCTCATGCACCTTTTATTTATGTTTTAATGTAGAAACATAACTATATGACGCAGCCCATTAATCTCTCTTTGAATTATAAACAATATATCGCCAGTACTAACGGATGTGCAAACAAAAGCAATACGTAAAGGTGTGCATATGAAATCATGGCATGCAGTCTGGCCCCGCATCTGCTCAGGTATAAACCCCACAAATTACCCCTGTTTATATTAGTACGCCAGCTCTGAATCTTGTTGTTACTGGCAACTATTTTCGGTAACTGATTACTTTGTGGTAAGTTCTAAGCATTATCGTTGGATCGTGTTTGTACGAAGATAAATTATTTCAATTTAACAACAAAGCGAATCTGTAAAATACTGAACTTGTTTTCATAACGTATATCACGAGGATAGATGGTTTAAAGTAAATATTTTCACCTCAAATATTATGAAGTGGGTCTGCCCCGGCTGAAGTGTAAGTGTAAATAGCTCTCCATTGGGTTATACTGTGACGTCACGGTATTTCCCCAATTAATCAGGAAAGCATTCAAAAGTACTTTCTGTTAAAAATGAAATAACCAGAAATTATTCCTAAGAGTTTAATCACCAGCAAGCCTTTTTATAGAAGAAGGTGGCAAACGAGCAAACGGTTCACTTAATATTATAATATCAAGTGACCGACCATGGGCATCAAGCTTATGAGTTGCAGAAGTGTTGCTTACCTTTAATGGACAGAGGTAGGAATGGATATTAAAAGGATATTTCCTTTTTCTATCCGTCCCCCGTCAAATCCTCTTCCCCCTCCCATCCTTTCCTTATTACGATAGAAAAAAGGACTAGAATTAGGCCTCTAGCACCTCAGTCATCAGACGAAACGCAGAATACTTCTACTTCGCATCTGTCTTTTGTGAGGTCGTGGTATTTCACCGGTCGAGCCGGTCAATTCGTGCAACAGCTGTAGTGGCTGCGGGCTCTACCATTGTTAAATTATTTATGGTATTTTATGATATTGTTCATGAAAGGTCCACTATTTAGATTCTAGTAGTTTGATTTAATTTTTAATAGTCTTACCGGATAAATTTGGTAAACACAAGTCTATATTGCCAACAACACGAAATCTAATTATACTATTCGCCAAGTACCAAGATTATACACTCGTCTTATATTTGTGTACAATATTGGAGTACACGAGGCCTGTAATATATAAGGCATCCTAAGCCGGATAGGGATCGGCTTACTCAGTTGTCGGGCTTCATTGTTGGTAGGCGAAAGTGGACTTAAGAAATGCATAATTTGGTTTCGATTTTTCATATCATAATGGAATCTTTTCTCTTAATTGATTTCTCGAACTCTTAAAGAGTAACATTATAATGCAACATTGCAAATTTTCTTAGACGAGTCCGGGTCGTGCTTGGTTTAACGCTACAAGTAATAAATACGTCTCTAATTCTTATGGTCAAATTTGCGGGAGTCCACTGGCACTAGGGGACTGATATTCGTGTCGATCAATGGGGGACGCCTAAGGTCAACAGTGGACGATTACTGCCTGAACAGAAGAAGAAGAATCTTCTGCTGTTTTAAATATAATAATTATAGATTTTTCATAATTAGAAAGATGAATACATTAAATTTCTCAAAGTAAGTTAGAATATCTTTACACATACCCTAAATAATAATGAAAAGTGTTTTAAATAGTACACATTCAGGGTATCAACGTGCTCCCGTAGTGGACCTATTAGTCAAGGCATAAAATAATTTCGCGAATCACATGGAATGCGGGTACACTCGTCACATTTCTATATGTATTCGTTGGAGTGAGGCCGAGGTTTTGCTACACGATGCGTAGACCGTTGACTCAGCACGCTAATATTTAATAGTCATGTCTACGTTTAAAAATACTGTCAGTAAAAAGTGCGAATGGTCGTATACCGGAATTGGCGAAGCGATGTTATTTTGAAACGACTTGTCATGAGATGATGATTTATTTCTTAGTGTTTTCCTCCCTCGTGCATTATTTTTAACACAGACTAATTTTGTCAACATGTCTTCTTCAGCTATATATATGGTTTAGTTTTAATTTATTTTTATCTATGTTATGATTTTTCGATTCCATTCGCATTTACTCGAGCTCACTAACTGATGCAGTTATTCCTTGTTACATTTATAAACAATGGTGCATTTTTAATTGAAACACAATTAAAAACATTGCAATAATGTCTATGTTTGTGTGATCATTGTATTTACTTCATAGACTCTAGTGTGTAATCATGGACGCAACTTTGAATTTTAAAAGTAAAAGATTCTTACAACTTAAAGTAAACATTCGGGCATTTTTATTATTATTTTATAGTTACCTATTACTTCAGAAGTGGTGGAAACATTTTATCGCATGGCCTACCTAAAAACCCGGTGCTACTTCATCAAGGCAAGAAATGGTCGTATGCCACAAAACTATTAAAAAACAATGAAATCAGCAAATTAGTTATAAACGTCTAATATATATATATATCGTTATAATTTGTTTGATTGCTTCTTAATGTAACTTAATGTAACGAATTAAAGAAACTTATCTATTATATAATTTCTTACACACATTAAAAAAAAACATTAAGAAACAAACATTAAAAAAATACAGCTTTGTACTCTTGGCTTTATTAGGGTTCTTATTTTTTTTGTATGTACGAGTATAGTTATTATTTTTGATGATGGCAGTTCACCGATCGAACTGTTCACGTGACAGTAGCTATTGCTATTGGTCCAACTACTGTTAAAATGGTTTATCCTTTTCTATCGTTATCAACTTACAATAAGCGAGCATAGATTTATCGAAAATATCGATATTGTTACAATCAAAAATGTTTATCAACAATATCGTGATCTAATACACTAACCGAATAACCAAGTTAAAAGATATAAAAATGAGGTGAGCAAATACGAAGACACCGACATATCCACACCCTATTTGATTAAACGAAAAGGAAAGTAGGTGCTAATTCTAAGTATCGACATGATAACATTGATGGAAAGTTGTTTTGTACGGCGTTATATAACTCAGTCGGAAGTACCTACCGCGGCCGATGCTGCATAATTGTGCCGGATATTTTATTAGAAAATGTATCTTCTTATTTTAAATTTAATTATTGATGTGTCATATTTTATTCTCATCTCTATAAATGATTATTTGCTTTATGAGGTTATTAACCTTCACTGAGATCCAGATATATGACGGTTCGTCGTGTGACTTTCAAAGAGTTTATTATCAATGTTTCAAACGGTCGATGTTTCTATGACATGTTTTTTTTTTTATTTCACAGACACATCTTAAATATATGTTTCACATATTTGAACTTATTAATTGTAATTCGATTTCAGTATTTATGTCCGCTGGCTAATCAAATTTATTGTTGGTAAACTGTTAAATAAAAATTTTGTGATGATAGTTACATTGAATCTTCAAATCAGGAGACTACGGGTTAATTTTAAACGACTTGGTCCAATGTTTCTTTGAAGTTATGTACAACAAAGTATTATTGAAAAAAACTACTTAAACGGCTGTAACTTTGGTCCTAGTAATCATTGATAAATTGGGTTGAGATAAGTTATACTTGAAGGTTATACAGTATGCAGTTATAAATGTATAAGAGCTTATTTATGTTATATATTTTACTAAGGGATCCAGCAGACGTTGTCTTGTCTGCTATTGGAGGATTCAGCTAACGTTTTTTTCGTTATTCCTAATAAAATTAAACAAAAACCTCGTAGAACCCGATGACAACGCCACCGTCCGGTTCCAATTGTGAATGCTAACCACATGGGTCCCAGTCAAACAATGACAGATTATATTGTATGTATATTTGCTAATTTATTCACGTAAGACATGTAAACAAGATTGAATCTCAACTACCGGTATTTGCTAAGAACTTTTTTGATTCTCTTTTTTTGTCAAACTTAATATTATTTAGTGTTCTAGAAACCTTTTGGAATCATTCCAGGTGCTCCACGTCACTATCGTTCATCCTAACGGAACTCCAAATTCCATCTTTACTCGTCTTGATTGTTGTCATTCCACAGCGAAAACGTTTGTCGTCTAATTTGCTGCCGCGCACGATGACCTTGTCGAATCTGTGCGATAGCGGTGTTTTTAATTTAAAACTTGTAGCATTTTCATGAGAGTCCAATTTAGGAACGTAGGCCTCCCCTTTCACGTCACGAAGACAGATCCCTCGCTACCTCCATTCAATGGACTCCCGTTTAATACGGTTTCAATTTCATAGCCAATCCAAAATACTCAATCTAATTGAAATCGATCTGATGACTTTAGAAGTACAATGATTGGTTCCCCTGGGATACTATATCGGCGTCATTCTAATAGTAGATAAAAGTGCTTAAAAGTACTGTCTCTAATCTAATATAATATAAAATATACCAAGTGGAATGGGCACCCAATATGAATTATAATGTTGACAAATAAAACTACAAATACAAAAGTACCATAAATTTGCTTAGTACGGCACTGTTCCATTAAGTAAAATAAAAACTACTTTTTCTCGTAATACTGTATAACAGGAAACTTGCATAAGGCCTTGGTAGAACGATGCGAGGAATACAAACGGAGAATTACCTCCCGAATTCGGTCAGGTACGTGATCGAGCGCATTCGTGTTCGCAGACTCGCTGTCACCACACACGCAGCATACCAATAAGTCATCTGACAAAACGTAAGCCAATAAATATTATTGCTTAATAACCCGTGAAATGCTACCATTCATAATAAATTGCGTCTATGCAATAGAAAGTATAAACAATAAGTTGGCGAAAGCTAACACGGGTGAAATTGATTTATTGCGACGCGGACGGCAGTCGGATGTCGTTTTTCTGAAACACTCGAAATTAACATAACAATTAAGTTAGATTAGGTAAGACGACTCGATGCTCGCCCACTTATCTATGGATATATCATAATTCGTTTCGATGAATACAATCAAACTTTTAACATTTTAATATCGAGTATTTGGTTTCTTTTAATTTTGTTGGTATATGTACCTGTTTGCACCGTGATAGTGTGTGCTTATTGTTGACTAGTGACTTGCATTTTATAATTTGGACTTTTGTTGATATGTCATTATTTCGTAACATATAAATGTGTATTTCTTTACTTTTTAAACAGTCAGTGTAATTAATATGATTCTCAAAACAGACTCACACAGTTTGTATTCATTCAACAGTGGTTTTTGACTATTGAATTAATATGCGGATTTAACCAAGGAGTACCGTGACCTCTGTGTACCAAGGTTAGGTAGACATATGTGTTTCTTAATTGTATGAATTAAGAAAAAAAAAACAAAACAAAAATTAGTTATGAATACGATACTTAAAATATTGCGAAAATGCTTTGGAACATTATTTAAAATAAAACACTTCTATACATTATTTTCTAAAATTAAAAACTATTTTCAAAGCTAAAATGTAAGACATTACTACATCGTGTTTGTAGAAACAAACATATAAATAGTAAAATAGGTATCATTATACAGTTACGTAACAAAACAATCAATCACGACCGCCACCATCTTGATTATGTGATCAAGCAGTTAGCTTCAAGCCGGGTTCGACCCACGCTCGTGCCGCCGGCTCTCATAGCTTTTGGACAAACTTAACGTAATAACCGAATATAATTCCTCATGTCAACGTCCATTACCGTCCCGAGGTAGTACAGCCAACAAGAACATTGTTCGCCGCGTATGCTTTATGAGTTTAGAAGGGGACGTCGCAAGTCAACGTTATATAGTCGTCATAAAGCCCGTAGAATGCGTTTCGGGATCATAGATCGGGTTTTCGGTTAAATGCCAACTGTAACTGTATTTATAGAGGGTTTCAGCCGCATGCCGGCGGACGCCCGCGCCAGTGAGTCACCGGTCACACGTCTGCCGGGACACCCGCGACACGTACAAACACACACACACCGACGCTCCGACTGGCCTACATAATATCGAATTGATGTCAAATAGAGTTCACAGTAAACAATGCCACTCAAACAATACATGCGATTTTGACGAGCTGATGATATTCCAATAGAAAGCTATCGAGGTTGTAATTATTGTCTAATTGCAACGCTTTAAAATTGATCGATATTGACGTGGCCGATTTTAGCTGACTTCGTTTTCTAGACTTCTGGGTCATGCGCAACTTAACAATATTGTTTACTAATACACCGGTCAAAAGTGGGGTCGGTGAGAGAAATTCGAATTAGCACATGAACTGAACTGCTGACATTTCGAATACAGAGAAAGGCCCATTGTACAGTTTTTATTCTTCACAAATATAGTTGTAGCGATTATCCGGTGGTGGTGGTGATCCGGCGAAAGGAGTACTTTAATTAAGTACGGTTTACAGATATACGTGAATTTAAGAACTTGTAAGCGACCCGCTTTGCCTCCAATTACCGAGGCCGGCGCGACCGCATCGATTGTGATCACACGCGGTGATAGCTTTAATTGATATTTACCTAGTGCTACCGTTTTCATTTGCCTTCGCTCGCCTTGCCAACTCAGATGCCGTTACTCCAACTCGCCGCTATCCTTAACCTTGTTGGAAGATATAAGCGTGAAATTTATTATTTATTTTGCTTCTTTCTTATCTTTTTATATGAATAAAAATGTAACTTCACCTCTTTACTTTATAAAAGGTTAACGTTGTCATAAATAAAAGTGAAATATTACTCAAATATGAATCGCAAATACGATAAAAATTTTCTTCACTTGATAAAGTTACTGAAAAATTTATTTGCACGCAAGCAAACTACGTGATTAGCAGTAATTTATTGGGGACATTAAAAAAAGAAGAAGCGTCCAGTTTTCGACATCGTACCGCAAAAGGTCGCGTGCCGGAGTTCGTTTAAATTTTTGATTCTCATTTAAATTTGGGACGCGTTATACAACAGATTCGACATAAGGATATATCGTTCGGTTCCTATAATAAGAGCTCCTTCTCTCGCTGTTGCAACATTCATCAACTCAGATTTATCGATCGTCGAGTACACGTCATTGAGTGAATAATGTTCACGTGGCTCACCTTGAATTGGACCTTATCGGCGGTGAAAGTACTTGTTATAATAATTGGGGTATAACATAATACGAAATGTATCGCGTGCTTGTTTCGTATGCTCTGATAAGGATACAAAATAATTTACATATTGCGTAAAATCACGCAAAGTAATTAAATTAGATATTTTTTAAGAAACAAGGAGGAAAGCGGTACACTTAACGTGGTCCTTCTGTGATCGGGCTAGCTGTTAAATTATTTGGACCTGTGTCTATTTATTTACACTTCATAACATATACGGGTCCAAATGATATTTCAGCCAAGTGTTAATACCGCTTTAGCTATTGGAATTCGGCTCAATCTATACTGTGAAGCGTTATGTAATTCTGTCGAATAATAAATATGTATGTATTAAGATAAGCCTGTTGAAATTTAATCGACATTAATTTCGGCTTATGTAAGAAAACATGTATTGCTAAAAAAATTTTCACAATTTAGATTGTGTTTATTTTATCACTACCAATAAAAGTCTTGTGGGGGGGGAGCCTAACCTGATGGTAAAACATGAGGTAGAATTCTTTACACCTTTTGCGCTTGTCATCGTTTAAGATAAAACATGTTGTGTCGCGTTAATCCGTAATTTCTAGTATCCTATCGTACTCTTCAAACTGGTTCGTAACAATGTTTGCACATTAGCAGATATACAGCGCGTTCGAGCGAAGCGATTCGAATCTTTGTTCATCGTATGTCCGGCATATGATTGGAACAAGTTGCCAGCGTCAATGTTTCCGTTCAATGACATGAGCACCTTCAAGAGAAGAGTGAATAGGCGGTTACTAAACTAGTGCGTACTATCTTTTGACCACATCAACACTTAAAATCAAGTGGGATAATTATAAAAAAAAAATAGTACTTCCCTCTTACTTAGTCTATGGATAGACAGAGTTGTCCGCCTAACCCTGCAAATAAACATTTGTAATTTATTACAAACGCACAAAACACGTTGTGTTCTGTCTGAGTGTCGAACATAAAACTTGCAGTAGCAGGTTTCAAAACACATCTTCATTATGCGATGTTACATTTCTTTTCGGAGCGAAATCAGCTATCTCTGTTTTTATTCTTAACAAAAAACTCTTGCAGGCTGAGAATACCTGTGGACATCAAATATAAGTCGATAATTGTATTGCAAATGTAATTCAAGTGAAGTACACGTACGTAAAAGGAAAGTTCGACAACCTCAAAAGATAACCAGGAATTCCCAATTGACATACATCGATTGTTTCCAACTTAAAAGTTAAATGGATTCAATTCTTTTGTATGTTGTTTATTAATGAATCAGCGCCCAGAGTACTCTCAAGGCATGTGCCGGATTTAAACAAAAATAATAAGTACTCAAAACACTATATGAATATCACACTATGTATTTATCCATAATTATGTTTTCAGAATTTTTCAAAGAGTTATTAAAAATGGGTTTGCATAAACTCATTTACATATTTAATCGAAGATTTTTATATTAAAATCTCAATTGAACATAATAATGAATTTTATATTAGTGAGTTTAATATTATAATTGGTACAATTGATTGAACATGTATTTTTATACACCTTGTTGTTTCTTGGTAAAGTTGAAATAAAATTATTGCTAGAATATCTTTCAATAACACTAAGCATTCTTAAACTATGCTGCATTATTTTTAAAAAATTTCGTAACCTAAATTTCGCGCTTTCATACCCATCAAATAAAACGAGTACAGTCAAATAGCGTTAATATTTCTCCATTGTAATAAATGAAATATGCCTCATAAACGGGAGCAGGGTTGTAAATTTAATGGCACGGCATGTTTACTGATCTGTCATGGAATATATTTCAGTCTGGTGTCAGGATAAACTCAATAAAACGGGCGAGCTGATGAGATGCTACATAAAGATATCATTGGACGAACTATATTCCGCTTTATTGTCCACTATAATATTATAACATTACCTCGTGCAGACTTTTCAGACCGTGAATATTATAAACTCACGATGCTTCAGTTGCTTCTATCTGTAAACGATAAAAGAATATTAATTTTGTCTTAAAAATGGAAGCTTGTTTATTATTTTGCAAGACTCCGCAGCTCTTAGTGGCTATTAAGCGTTCAATGTTAAGGTTACATATATGTAAATATACACGATCGAATTAGCATTCGTAATATCGAGCAATTTGTTTAGAAATAGACAAAGAAAAAAATCTTTGAGTTGTATTATTTATTGAGGGGCCTAAGTATTCTACATATATACAAAGCGATGTGTGTATGTATATTCCCTATAGACTGCAAAACGTTTAGACCGATTAGGATAAAAATCTTAAGGAAATCTTCAGATTGGCCTAGCGGGTGATCCCGTGAAGTTTGGGAGCGATCAGTTCAATACAGTTAATGCTACCCGGCGAACCCAGAGTCGGATTGCTAGTTAATTATAAAATAGGAAACATTGTAACATTTTATCTTGCACTCTCTTCTGATATTAGACTTGTTTAATTAGCACAGTAACGTGTCTCAACTGATAACAAATAACTGCTGCGTACAGATTTTGTGTTTAATTGGGCCGCGGTCGCAGTTTAACCATTAGTGTTAACGCAAAACCCTTTGTCTGCTTTCCCTCTAATTGTGGCTTGTTGTTATAAATTGATTCAGAAAATACAACTTTTGTAACACCTCTCGCTAATTGCTGCTTTCCCTGTGGCGCCGAATTGAATTTCATTAGTTGTCATGTGTTTTATCAATCGAGATAAAATGTAAACCATAGGAGTCGGCCGTCTCGCTTTCTATGCGATTGAAACATGTCGTTATTAATAAAGATACTGCACCCACGTCTAGACTTTCTGGACCTTTTTTGTTCTAACGTCCGAGGGTGCGGACTGAAATCGGCTTTCCCATTTATTTCGATTGTAAGAATACTCTCTATTCTTTAAGTCTTATAAAGAATGTATTTATTTGATAACGTTGGTATGTAACAAAATAAATCCTTTTACTTTTAATAAATGCTTCAATACAATGCAATAACTGCAATAAATGCAATAACTTCAGTTCATTAAGAAATCGTCGGTGTATTGCATATATTTTGTCAACACATTGTAGCAAATTATTGGGGCAATGACAATGGGGAAAAAGTCGCAAAAAAGTAAATAAGCTTCATGTCTATTTAATATAATGAATAAACTGAACCATCAACATACTGACATGAAGAATTTTTTTTGATAAAGAAATTGTAATTAATTAACTTCACATATGCTCAATTCTAAAAGTTCTTTTAGTCTACATTAGAAAAATGAATAAAACTTTTTCTCTCAAACTAACGTCACTGTCAGAGTATAAATGTTGGGTTAGGTAAGGTTAGCCAGTGCACTAAATAAAAACAAAAAAGATTTTGAAATTATTAAAACTTTCGTGAGACATTATTAACTATTTATACAATAAACGGCTTAACTCACGTTTTCTTACTTCGGTATTCCGGTCGGTGAGTGGAATTAGTTCGCCACCGCGAACTAATTCCACTCACCCTGAAGAAGGACCTCCGACAGGTCCGAAACTTGTCGGTACCAATACCGATGTATAAATAAAAAAGATTTTGACTTATATTTATGTTTTCATTTGTTACAGCGGTCGTTGTGCGGTACTTGACGAAGCGTTACATTGGCGAATACAGCTCCACCGGCGGTGAGTAGAACTTGTACCCTTGTATTTGGCATTCAATGATAGTATTCGTGTTCAAAATAGTATGGGCATAATTATAAGTAATAAGACACAGACAGATATTAATAGGTTCGATGATGGGCCCTCAGGGAGGGCTGCCGTTTCTATTGCCAAGCTCTGGATGCCAATGCACGAGTTTATTTGCGAATTTTGGCATCCGAATCGGAGGGAGCCAAGGCTGAGCGACGCCGGCGCCCGATATCTTACGGCCGTTGACTTTACATAAAAATATGAATTGTAAAATATCAATTTATTTATTTTAATAATCGTGAATCCGATAATTGGACGTGTCATACGTCAAGGCACATTTTGTTAGAAGAGACATTTATGACGTAGAAAAAGGGAAAAATATTTTTATGCAACTTTTATATTGCGTTTCTTTTGTGATACTTGCATTCTCTCAGTGTTCCACGCTAAATCTTCTTTATACTTTATTTTTAATGTGTCTATCACTAGTGTGTAAAAAAGCACACAAGCAGCACGTGCAATTATTTTGATTGTGAAGTATTATAAAATCTATTGACATTGACATTCTTTATTTATTCTGAATTACTTATTCAATAGGTTTAATAGTGTTGTTTCAAAATATTATTTGTATTACTTTGTTCCAGATTTTCTATACCAACATCGAGTCGCATTTGATGGAGCTACCTCAGAAGTAGAGGTATTGGATACATGTGGATGCGCGGTAAATAATTTTATCATTATATTTAATGTTATTCTTTTTTATTTTACAATCTAATTGTAACGTTTGATATACTCGTATAGAAACGAGGATGTCTGGCAGAGCACCTCCGTTGGGGCGATGCGTTCGCGGTGGTGTACTCTGTTTGCGACCGGCGCTCATTCCTGGCTGCGGCAGAGCTTCTGGCTCTGCTGGAAAGGACGCGGCTGCCCGGGTGCACTGCTGTGACACTGCTAGGGAATAAGAGGGATCTGGAACATGCAAGGTCAGTCCCGCCCTAATTGTATAGTATAAATATCGCAGTACCCAGAGACAAGGTTTGTGGCTCTTGGCCTTTAAAGTCGTGGATATTCTTGAGCTAAGTACAACTTATACACATTTGAATCCACTACGTGTATTTTCATGTATTTTGGAACTTTGAATTAGATTGGTGGTTTTATATTAGTAATCTTTTGGTTTCTGTTAACTGAACGCACAGTTTTTTTTTTTACTTTTCGACGTTGTGTCATTATTTGTTTTCTTAATAGGTGTGTCAAAGCTGAAGAAGGTCAAGAGCTGTCGCTGCGGTTCGGATGCCAGTTCTACGAGGTGTCAGCGGCGGAGTCGTGCGCGGGCGCGGCGCTCGCCTTCCACGCCCTGCTGCGAGAGGCGCGCGCACTGGCTCTCCTACTGCCCACGCCGCGTCGCAAGCTCGCCGCTTACTCCGTCTCTAAGGTACGACCAAGCAATTTTTTAACGTTGAAAAAAGTTTTGGGGTAGATAAGAAAACGACAGATCTTCGATCTTCAAACATCGTAGACTCTTTGCTTATTTCATTCTTTCTTACAGGTGATTGGAACAATTCTCGGTCTGAGCAACAAAAGCGTGAGGAAGAAACGACCATCGCTGAGCATATGATTCGCTCCTTGTTGATCGTCTGCTGGATTTCGTTGTTCACTCCACGATAGGAGTTTCTTTTCTTTCTGCTCGATGCAGAAACTTTGTTGGTGGAAAGCGGGCCACGCTTGGGAGTACGGAAATGACGTATGAGGGAATCTCGGTATGAAGCTTTTAAAGATGGAATATTTCTACTTTGTATAAACTTTCTTTTCTCTGTTACGAATAACACTGATGTATATTGTTATTTTGTGTAAATTCCCTATGCATGTTTAATTGTTTATGATGCCAATTACAAGTATTAAAATCCATAGTGTGTCTTTGCTGCTCGGTTTTCTTAAAGTTCCCAGTTATCTCATGAAGTTTAAAGAAATTCCCTCGTTTCTAAACTAATTTTATTGTTACTGCTATATTAGACTGATATCTTAAGATAATTTTGGAAATGAAAACTCAGATGTATTTATTCTATTAAAAAGATAATTTCGAACCATAAAATTAAAGGTTTATTTTTAGCATATAAATTTACGTTCATCGATCTTACATTAAAAAAAAAAACACTGGCTTATATTTTTGGTCTTTGTTAACTCGGTAAGCGATCATCAATTGCTATTTCTGTCCACCCCACGCTTAACACCCCACTTGACGGAAGAGGGGGGGATAAATAGGAAAAGGAATCTGCAACCTATTAACACGATGCAGATGCCTATGGATAGTGGTCACTTAATATTAAGTTAACCGCTTGCTTGTTTGCCACCTTCTATAAAAAAAAAAACACAAAAGCTTCATTTGTTTTATAACATAATTAGCAGCAAAGTGGTGATCTAACGAGTTGAAAAACAGCTATAATTTAATTTAATCTATTATATCATTATAACCTTAATGCCTTAAACGTTTGAATGAAAGGAAAGAATTTTAAAGACATCTGATTTCATTTGGTACAGATTTCTGAGTTTTCATTTTCTAATATAATTTAACTTATACCCTAATTTTGTCCCACCTTGACGTATTTCAGTCATATTTTTTATTACTACCGTATTTAAGATTTTGCTTTTTTTATAAATAAGATTAAATAAAGAATAAATATTGAAATAAATATTTTGAATTCAGATGATACTGAACTTTTATACCTAATGCCAGTGATGTAAATGGTATTTTTCTGTTTTATGTAAATTACAATTATTTGTAAATACGACATGAATATTCAAATAAAATATTTTTTTATCATTATGTTCATTTTTATTCTTACCAACTCTAACCTGATTTAAATTAATAAATATTTTTAAAAAATGTGGCCAGGGATGTCGTCGGACACCCGACAGGAACTAAGCTATTTTGAATATATATTTTGTCTATTTTTAAATTACAAACATAATGAAGAAATAGTAATAAAGTTGTATTTAATTTAAAAAAAAAAACAAGTTTTCGTTTGTCGAGTTTTGAAAATAAACATTTTATTATTAATAAATATTATTTACAATCAAATCTAATAAACGCAGTGCATTCAATTTCCAGTAATAATTGTAATAAGTAATAATTCTTCAAAAAGTGACGGCCGGACACCTTTTCTCGTCTAGCGCCCATCCGTAAATCGCGCGATAAGGAAATTAAAAAAAAAAAAATAATTTCTAAAAGTTTAAACAGTAGAAACACTGGAGCTTCCTACATTTAAATGAGAAAATAACCTTAAGATAAAAAAGTCCGCTGTTAAAGTACTATTCAACGATCCCACAAAACAACGTGGGTAATAGATGAGAACAAAATAAGCATAAACATTAACTAACAAAGTTCGCTTGCAAATGTACTAAGAATCAGGATGTATTCACAATAGCGGAGACGTTAATTAGCGGGTACTATTCCTATGTTTTATAGACGAGCCGTCTACAACCTGTCGCGTCAGTGTGAAGAGGCCCTAAGCCGCCTCGCTTCAGTGGGCATAAATTTTGTACAAACGTTTCTAGCCTTGCCATGGGACAGCTGTAGAGGTGAGTGCGTGTAAATCGACTCCTTTCATCGGTCAATAAAGATCCACTTTTCTAACAGCCATTACTCGATACTTGTATGCGAAACCCGAGGTTATTGCGTCGACAAATTATAATTACTCTCGATGTTATCAAAGAAATTGTCTAAGCTATGCCTTCTCCACCCACTTGTATCTGATTTGTGTACTCCGCGGCAACACCCACCGCTCTTAGCTAACGAATTAACTAGTCATCGAGTAAAACCAATTAGGTTTGAATACTAAAATTAATTAATGTGCGGATTAGCTTAACAAGGCCTAGGAAAGTAGAAATTTTATTGAAATTTCTCTTAACGAAAATAAAAACAAATTAAAAACACTATTCAATCATCTAAGTTTATAGTTGTGTTTTCCTAATTATTACCATTAACTTATAATTATTATTTATAATTTTCAAATACTTTATATATTTACACCTATGCAGTGAGCATGAAAGTAAATTGCAACTTTGTCTATTCTATGTTACGTTACACTTTGTAGAGCCTGTAGCAGCAACAATTGTTGCACGAATGGGCCGGCTCGAACGGTGAAATACTACGACCGCAGAGAAGATAGACGTGAAGTAGAATTATTCTATGCTTCTTTGTTTCATCTGATGAGTAAGGTGCCGCAGGCCTATTTCGGTACTCTTCCCCTTCTCATCCCTTCTCAATTAGGGGGATGAGAAGGGAAAGAGGACTGCACGGGGGAGGGGATGGATAGGAGAATATCCTTTAACTATCTATCCCCTTCGCTGTCCAAAATAAAGTTAGGCAACGCATCTGCAACTCATTTACTTGTTGCTGATGTCTTTCGGTAGCGGTAAGTTACTTCATATTGAACCGCTTGCTGGTTTGCTACCACCCTTGTACAAAAAAAAAAACTGAACGCAGCAGCGCAGAGTAATCACTTCATTGCAGTTGAGACATAATAAACAAATAATCTCGATGAAAAATCGATAGCGATAAATGCTTTGACTAGACTTAAGAGCATGGCAAACGATGTGTTTTTTTATTTTGTTTTATTTTTTATTACATTTTTTTTGTATTTAATTCTTCAGACGTAATTTTATATAAAAAAATGTTGATCTCTATCGCGTTGATCCGACATTTAATAAAAACTCAATTAAAAATATTGCAAGTTGATCACTTACGTCAGACAGCCAACCGAACGTTTGAAATATAGACCTACTTCATATTTTATCTCTGTCCTCTATAATCATATTTATTATTTCATCAGTATATATCGTAGTTCTGAAGAAGCTACCTAAATCAGTTTAACATTGAGGGCATAATAAGTTAGTGGAAAATTGTATTCAAGTCAGAGGTAGGATAAATGTTACATAATTATCACTTAGTTGCGTTAACTCGTCTATCTCTCGTCGGATTGATGGCGACCCACCCACTGGATTTCAACGAGAGAGAGATTTAAATTGCACCGCATTCATTCAACGTCCTGCCTACATCAATGCGATCACTGAGGTGATAAATGCCTCCCTTTTCAGACTCTGTCTGGAATAATGAACTGCTGTTTACAACCACACAGATAGCTCTAATCGACTCTATAAATACTCGCATAATATATTAAGTTGTTTTAATAAACAGAATGTTTCTGTGTAGAATACTCGTTCGTGATTTGGATTTACAGTAACACTTAAAGCTATTATGAGGCAATTGTGATTCTGTGTTAGCATTTTAATTGATTACGAAGATTGAAGTAGATAAGATCCAATTTATAAATCTGCCTACCCCTGCTCTGGGTTACGGACGTGAGCGCATACATAAATCAGGAATTTCCATTCGAAACTGTGTGTGTGAAACCGAATATTATAATTTCTTGAACTGTGTAATCATATTTATATGCCTAATATACTTATAGAGGCTATTTGAAATCAAATCGATTCTATTTTACTAAAGATTGGCATGTTTAGAACATTTAATAGACAAGTCTTGTAACTAACGTGACCTGGACAATCGGACACGAACATTAATTTTATTGTTTTATAACGTAAACATTGTTTTCATAATAAATAACGGCCTTGGATATAATAGTAACAGTTTAAAGTGTTTTGACGTCAAATAGTTTGAGTGACTTCTATATTGACGAATATATTTCTATGTCAAGGTTACTGCATAATCATTTTTACGTATGTATATACGTTATACGCATAATAGATCATTTATTGATGTATAATTCGTTTAAATCTACCGACCGAATTTTAGTTCGCCTCTTTTGGGTAGCTTCAGGACGGCATGCTAGAGCCGCTCTCAGTAATAAACGAAGTCAAGAGTGACTTTTGGAAGCTCTTGCGCCAGATTTTTCTATGAAGTATTAGCATGACAGTATTCAAATCTTGTATACAGTAAATTTACTAAAGTGATATTCCTTTGAGATAGGCAAGTTACTCTAAAAAGTTCGATCTAATTCGCATGTGCTCGATGTATGCATATTCTGTCAAAAATATTGCTCTATGCCTATGGAGAGATTTATGAGAGAGCATATTTTTAACCGACTTCAAAAAGGAGGAGGTTATCAATTCGTCTGTATGTTTTTTTTATTATTTCGTGTTTGTTACATCAGAACTCTGCTCCTGGTGAACCGATTGCGATGATTCTTTTTTTATTCGACCCTTTTTTTTTAATCAAGATCGGACCAGTAGTTTTTGGTTTACTCTTAATAATGCGATATTTAAAAACGTTCATTTTTAATTTCTTGGCATACGTAGGATAAACTATAGGGCGTACATAAAAATGATTCATAAAACCTACGCGCAATCGAAAAATTCAATAGCCGCCGCGCAGTAGACAACTCGCGGGCCGTACGCAGTAATATGT
>DWTW01000214.1:0-18830 GCA_018246275.1 Papilio slateri
TTTTTCTTCCTGCCCTTGCCCCACTTTATGTGGGATCGGTACAGTACGACCGTAGTCCATACTGTAATAGGTTTTGGCTATAGTTTTTTTTTTACGGCCGGCCGGCCGCCTGACGCCAACCCTCCTCGGGCATATAATATGAGATATTAATAGATTATCGAAATAATTTACTAATATTTCTTTTAATCATGCCCAAAAAAGTTTTTTAAACTTGATTTGACAGGGTTCACGACAATAGCTGAATGGCGGGATTCGAACCCACGACCGCGTCGTGTGTGTCGCGGTCCACACCCTTAACTGTTGGGCTATTGGCGCTTCATCTAACTAAACTCCTAACTATTATTAAATTGCGAATGATTGTTTGTTTGTTACGCCTTCACGCGATTGAATGAAATTTTGCACGCACATTGTCCGGCGTACAGAAAAGGACTTAGGTACCTATTATCCCGAAAAAAAAAAACTTCCCAAGGGATATAAACATATAACCTAATATCGGTTGCCATGGCAACGTCATGTGATTATGCTTTAACAATAATTCGTTACTTTTTGACATATTTTTATCAATAATTCCAAATAATTATATGCGAAATCAAAATACTATAAATTCCTGCGAGGAAAATAATAAACGAAAGCGTGCGAAGCCGCGGGCAACAACAAGTCATTCTATAAACATAGTAAATAAGTAAGTAAGTAATTAAATTCAAGCTTATCGTTGTATCGTGAATCGGATATTTGTCTTTCCTATTCTTAACCAGAGAGACCAGATGCAACTTCGCACGATTAGCGGACTAGTATGAAAATAATTTCAGTAGTTTTTCAATAGATTTAGATCCCGATCATACGGACAGACGCGTCGACGAGACTGTTTTATAATGTGTAGTGATAAAAAAATGTTCACAGTACGATTCCCATTCGCATTTGATCAACAATCGATAATTAAAAATGTAAAAATTACGCAAACACGATTCGAACACGAACCTTTATCCAATTAAGCAGGGGCGGGACCCCTGCACGGGAGCCCCGGGCGAGTGCAAACACCGGGAGCAAAGGGGATAATCACTGGAATGGTCCGAGCTGCTAAAACAGTTCCCGTGTCCGACATTCGATTCTGCACGCGAATTAACAATTCAAAGTTCAATGGGGATTAGTTGTTCAAAAAGCGTGCTTTTAGCCTGCGAAAAACAAAGTCCTAGGATCGATTTTCCACCGTACAGGCAGTACGATTTCTCGATTCTGCTAGCGCAATCGTGCCGCAATAGTTTGACAATTGTTGATTTCGTGTTCCTATAAATAATTGCGTTGCTTTTATTTGTCAGTGATTCACCATTATGACTTCATTTATATAACGATATTGAACGATTTACAGTGCTAGGTTTTCATCCCCCAAATGTTTTTGAGTCGTAGTGCAGTAAAAAGAACGATCCACCCAAACGATCGACTTTGTGTATCAAAAACGTTCAACGAACAAATTCCAATAGTAATACCGTCACATCCCTTACATTCCAAAACGCGCTCGCTGTCGGCCCCCCTCGGTGCGCGCGTGATGTTAGCACAGGGGAACGGCTGGGGGTTAAATCCATCTTATATGAGTAATCCTGATGGATTAAACTTTGCTCCGTTAAGAGGGGTGGGCAGTGTTAGGTATACTTTATATAAAAGAAGTTTAAAAATGATTCGACAAGCATATATTTGTATAACTGTTAATTGCATTCAGATGTTGTCAGACTGAACTGTAGATTAACCGAGCTATGTTGTTGACGACGTAATACCTAAAAGGCGTTCTTTTCCAGGCTCCATTTATGTTGAACAAAATGCTTTTTCGAATACAACAAATGGCACCATACAGACGGACGGTTTTCATTTGTTTTTGCGAATGTTTCACACTATCGCGCGCGGCGCTCTGCTTCGCTTTTTATAAAAAAAAATACAGAAATAAATTGCCAAAAGAGTCCCTTTTTTCATTACAGTGTTTTATACATAGTACTAGTTTGTGCCTGTGATTTTACGTAGAATAATTACTTCGAGTGGCCTATTTTTTTAAGTTTTATTCAACTCTACTATACCCATATTCATAAAAACTTCTGAAATACAAACTGTAGGTAGATACAAAAATATCGTTAACTATTTAATGAATGAATCATCAAACATTAGCTTGTTGCGGATGCTCATGAGTGGCGGTCCTTTAAATCAGTTGCACCTTTTGCTCATATGCCACCTAATTCCACAAAAAATTAAATCTATAAATTTAATAATTCATTCGTTAATATAAATATTGTTTTCGCCGAAAACCTTAGTTTAAATTAATCTGGTAATCGAAGGCCGGTGGCATAAGCTGGTCGTTGGAAATAGACGGTTGTAAAAACAAAGCTTTGAGTCGCCAGTGATCGTTGACAGCTCGACTGTACCTCGCCGGCTGCGGTGTTTGTTTTGGCGCGAACCCTTCCGACACTTCCTCAGATATAGTCGTGATGAAGGAGAAAGCATCGCAAGATTATATTTTATTTGAACGACGTTAAGGTGAATATTGAATATTGAACGATAGTAAAATAAAATATACCCTTTGGTACGTCTAACTAATTCTAGTCGAAGTTACTCATTAATAATAAATAATGAAGCCTTCCTTATCGTGAATAAAATAATAAAATCAGTTCTCTAGTTTCAGAGTTTATACATACAAACAAACAAATGTTTCCTCTTTATAATCCTAACTAATATAAATGCGAATGCGTGTTTGTTTGTTGCGTAACCTACTCAACATGTCATCATGAAATTTTGCACACACTTTGTCAGGGGCGCAGAAAAGGGCATACTGTACCGTGTATCCCGAAAAAGCTTACCGAGGCTAATGTGTGACATGGCAATAACAATTTTTTGACCGTTTGTGACTGTCGTGTCATACGTTACCATGGAAACCGATAACAATTTTTCCATATTCACTTATAAAGGAATTATACGCCAAATGAAGTTACAAAAATGTATAGCGAGGACAATAAGAAACGAATGCGTGTAAAGCCGCAGGCAACATATAGTATTGCTATGAATATAATGTATTGTGGCTATGAGTTTGAGACATTCACAGAGTGTTCAAATCCACAGTCAGAAACGGAATGAGATGGAGCGTTGGACAAGAAACATATTCAGTGTCTTCGTGCATACGAATTAGTCTTGTTGATATTCGTACGGTATGTCTGTGTGTCGGTCAACATTAACAATGTGTTAATTACATTAGGGCGGCCGTGCTAATTTGTTCTTCGACGTTCTCTAGGGAACCGGGCAATACTGATTAACCTATCCTTTTTATATTCTATGAACCCTTTTTAAATTAAGTATATTAAGGATGGAACGGTTAAGGGTCTTGGACCATTTCTTGCAAACCAGTTTAAGATTAGTTGGAATGGTTAAAACAATGTTATTGAAATTTGTTCACAAAACGTACATTATGACACGATTGAGATACCATTGCAACTCTATTTCGTTAGCAGAATTGCAACATAGCAAAGGAGCGGGATATTAGGAGTACTTGATTAGATCAAAATAACACCACTAATAATACAAATCCAGCACAGAAACAGACATTTATTGAATACTTCTGAAAATAGAAGCCACAATCCACAGCTCAAGTAACACTCACAACTGAATCTCACACTCTAAATCTATTTAAATAACAAAACTGTTTTAGTAAAACTCCAACGTCATATATTTATTATAAACATCAACTTTATTCGGACGTGTTAAGGTACATTTTCGTACGCTACAAGTTTGGTGCAGTAGAAATTCTTAGAGTTATACCCCTCTCCCCTTAAGCATCTGTTAGCGGAAACGTGCGTGAAACGAGAGAGGGTCGTTAGGATGTCGTTAGCGGTTGCAAGGTGCCGGCACTCGCCGAGGGAACGAGCGAGGACACTCGGAAACCTACATTTATGTTCCCTTTAATTGTGAATCAAAACTCAAAATAGCCAATTTAAGACTTGACGATGCTGTAATCATCGGCCCATTTTGTGGAAGGCTTATTGACGCCCGATCGTCCTATTCCAGGACCTTTTGGACCTTTTTGGTTTTACAAGCAATATGTCCAGCCCATTGCTACTTCAGTTTAGCGGGCAATCACTGGTTCTACTGTGATCTACATCATTTCTGATATAATCTCGCACAGAGATACCGAGCATTGTCGTATCCATTGACCTTTGAGCGACCTTAGCCATCTAATCGAGTTCACGTTAGGAGCCACGTTTCAGTACCATAAGACATCACTGGTAACGCCCATTGGTCAAAGACGCCTTGAGGTATTGCAGTAGTTTACATTAGTTGATTAAGTTGAGAAACAGCTCATTTTTAACGCGTGCTTAAGTGTTCATCACAATAAACAAATATCAATATTCCAACTCAAAAATCCTCACCTATATTTACTACTGGGCCATAAAGTGTTAACTAAATATGGAGCAGTCAGTGAAAGCTTTGAGGACACAAGGCTCACTAATTATATCTCGCATTCGGAGCGTTTAAAATGACATAAATCATCCGTACGGACAGACAGACGAGCCGTGCGACGCGGCTTGCCAGCTGCGTATTTATATACCGCGGCTACGTGACGACTACGATCCGATGATCTACGGTACGACATCAAATCAAAACTTAAAACACTCGTGGAGGTTATACATTTTAATAGGAAACATAAAGATTATTTATTTGCCAGTACACAATAACAATATTAAGCTAGTATATGTTATTATTGAGCTATGTATGAAAGAAATAATTCAATAAAGATCCATATAACATCATGATCATCAACCAACAGTCGTCCACTGATGGACGTAGCCGTCCCCCATTGATCGCCACGAAGATCTGTCACCCTCATCCAATGGACTCCCGCAACCTTGACCAGATCGTCGGTCCGTCTTGTGGGAGGTCTGCCTACGCTGCGTCGACCTGTATATGGCTAACATTCTAAAACTTTGGGCCACCTTAAAATTCTATCTCCCGATTGTTGTGAATGTTAAAGAGTAGTATTTAACATCATGTGTACTACAAATAACTATGATGTATCGTACAGCAAAAGACAAAAAGTTACTAAATTCACAACATTTTAATTGACACTTGAAGAATCTGATAGTCTAAATAAACCTAAAATAAAAGAAACAAAATCCCATCAACCGCAAAACAAAAAACAAAAACAACGCATCCCGACCCATAAAACCAAAGGCGCCTTCCGACCAAATTGATCACGGGATTTATCAAAAATTATAATCTTAATTTATTAGACAGGTACATCGCTTGGAACTATTTAGTTTAGATTTACAGCGGCCATTTTATCTTTCAACCGTATAAATTAAGAAGAACTATGTCCCTTGGGTTAATGTGGGGTTCACCAGGGTACGCTTCTAGGACCGGTACTATATTAATTATATATCAGAGGCATTCCTAATTTGGGAGGGTATTTTAGATTGTAATCTAAATTGGTAACGTTTGTGATGATGTATTAATGCACGTGTGAAAGCATATGTTCACAATAATAAACTTTTTCTGTCGGTAATTTGTTTTTTTTTTTGTTAGTTTTAACTATTTAGATTTTATATGGCCTGGATGTATCACCGACCGATAGTAAACTTCGTTAGTTTATAATCGGGCTAGGTATATTATAAACTGTCAATGTGGTGACAATTTGACGTATCATGTTATTTTTATATATGTATAACTATTATATACAACCTCGTGAGCCTAGCCTATAGTATCTACTGTAATAACGCAAGAAAGATACCAATTCACAATTTGACGATTAAACTTCGATAGTTTATAAACTGTCGGGAAATTACATGTCAAAATGTGAATGTTTCGTTCAGTTTACAATTTGTGTCAGTTTATAATGTGCTTGGTCCCGACGATATTATAAACTGATGTCGTTCACAATCAATCGGAGAAAGTTACATTTTCTTGTAGTAAGAGAAGACGCATCAATGCAATAATTAGAAGAATTACAGATGCTTTGCCAAACTTTGTCTTGTCCAAAGGTTAGCAAAGCATCTATAATTCGGGAAAGGAGGAGGAAATATATAAAAATAGAATGGAAAGAAGATAAAGAAAGGGAAAAAAGATAAATAATCAAACAACTGTCTTTGTAAAATAACTGTAAAGTGAAGTCTGTATGGTACAAGCAAAGATGATTTCAATTATTTTTTATTTTTCATCCATAGATATACTAATTTAAGAATTCGAAGAAAATCAACGGTACAGCGATAGATTAAGCCTCGATAAAAGAAATGACTACTCTGTGTAATTCTAAGCAAAGACGCGAGTACCAACTAGTGTATGAGCAGGTGAGCCTATAGAAAGTATACAACGTTGAGGAGTTGTTTTTAAATTCGTCAATTTATCAAAGATAAAACGAAATTCCATGACCAGTTCTCTATCGGATGCCTTATTAATGGGATTGCGTAATTAGTATGAAGCCTATCCACTAGCATCGATGTTAGACTCACGCTTCTTATCTTAATGTGTGTGCGCAGAGATAGCCTTTTAGTAACCGCCATTGACATTTTAATTATAGCTGTGAAATGTGCAAGACTGAATCCTTGTTCGTCGTTCGTCGATTTTATGTTACAAATACTAATTTTAATATTATGAATGACAATAATGTTTGTTTGCTTACTTTTGTGTTTTCTCTTTACTCACTCCAGCGACCATCATATCATTTTGCACACATTGTCAGGGCCACAGAAAGGAACATAGAGTGATATTTTATTCCAAAGATAAGTTGTTTGATACAACCAAAAGCAGATAGTGACCAATTCTACCTCTAGAGAACTAGAAGGCGACATGAAGGTACCTACAGGGCATAAGTTTATATTTTTACAATTACGATTCCAATGCAAAAATAGCATAACTTGAACTTATACCTGAATTAACTAAACAACTTATACAAAACTTAACCTACTTAAGTCACGTCACAAGACCGCAAACTTCATCACACAAAATAACTTCGAAAACATATCTTACTCAACCGACACGTGAAGAGAAAGGCAATGCTTGCGAAAAAAAATTATACAAGAACAATAAAACTCAATTCGACATTGAGTTTTAGGTTTCGGACAAATCATTACATATTATAAAAACAGAGTGCCCTCGCCGGGCCTGTCCGTCAGACCGTGATAAACTCAACAACCGCTTGAACAGATTTTCATACGGTTTTCAGCATTAGTTGGAGAGAGTCACGAGGAAGGTTTAGGTTTCTGTAAGGTGTTGTGTAAATTATTTGAAATGTAACGACGATTGTTGAAGACGTAATAAAAGGTATATTGGATTTTCTTACCACGCGAAGCAGGGGCAAGTCGCTAGTTACATGTCCATTCCGAAGGTCGCGAGTTCGAATCCTGAAGAGTTTATTTTAGTTTCTTATTATAGAAGAAGGTGGCGAATTCACCTCATATTAAGTGATCGCTACCCATAGGAATCTACAATAAGCTCATTAGAGACTCATTAGAAGAAACTCATTAGAGTTGCAGATGCGTTGCCTACGTTTAATGGATAGAAGTTAGGTTAAACCGAATAAAAGATATTTCCATTTCCTATCCATATCCTCCCCCGTCAAATCCTCTTCCCCTACCCATCCTTTTCTTATTATAAAAGGATAGAAAAAGGACTAAGATTAGGCTTTCGGCACCTCACCATCAGACCAAACACAGAAATACTTCTACTTGACGCCTGTCTTCTGTGAGGTCGTGGTATTTCACCGGTTGAGCTGGCACATTTTTGCAACAGATGTTGTTGCAAGCTCGTCCACTGTGAAATATGTTAATAGATTTTAAAATCCTTATTATGTCAGATACATGATCCCAATTTGGTAATATAATGAACGAAGTAACGAGCGACGCCGTGGTTCCCGAGGGAGCTCTCGAGCCATGATACTCTGACGAGGTTTACGCAAACGCTCCCTGCGCTCTGCTATTTCAAAACTTTTTAAACTGCAAATACCGCTTCCAGACGCTCTCGTCCTCATCCCTCTAGCCCGTGACAAAAAAGAAGTAGGCAGAGCTTACAAATTTACATTTGACACAGTTCTGGCACACTTCTTTTTATCTATTTTTCATTCACCTACGCGTAAATTGCTATACTCTATGTGTTTTGAACATCGCTGCTAGATTTGATTTCGTCTAGGAAGTGCCCTTCCAAATCAGCCACTCAATTTTGCATAAATTTCCCCCTACAATCTTCTTTCGTTCATTACTTCAACATGCTCGAAGCATACCTTTCTCAATTCTGGACGCAACATCTTTTAAGCCACACTTTTCCCTTAGAATGCTATTCCTAATTCCATCATTCAGAAACACGCCTAGCATATTTCTCAAAGGCCACATCAAAAAATATATTATGTATAATAATCTCCTTATCTCAGTCGTCGTGAGTTAATATATACATTCGTCTGTATGTTTGTTTAGGTAACAGTGTTGGAGGCACGAATTTCGCATTTACATTGTGATGCAGTCGCGAGCCGCATGACTCATGTCTGTACGCCCGTCGCGCTGCACTCGCCGTTACACCATCTGCACACGGAATAACCCTATGGTTCAGTGGTTAGTGTCACTGCTTGTTATATCAGAAACATAAGACGAATGACATTACGTAAGCAAATGGACCTTAATCTCTGCCTACCCTTTTAAGTTGCGGAATACGACATTTTTCCCAGAGTTTTCCCTTCACGTATCAATAAAGATTATTAAATGATTCAAGGAAATAAAATTAATCTCGATTTAATGCATAACTTTCAAATTCAGATATGAAATTGAATCACTCACTAGTGTACGATCTCAACTAAGTTACTGCTTTAAGTCACTTGACCAAAGTCCCTGATACTACATCCATAGTACAACAAACAACTTATTAGAACCCACCAAGCTTAAAGCTAGGATCTAGGTCGTGCACTCACGCGATAAGTTAATAAACAACTTAGCTGTACTTAACTGTTGCTTGTGTCATCTGGCGTCAGAGTGCGTGTCACGTAATATCTGTTTACATCGTCACCTGACCCATTTCATGCGTCAGATTACGCCGGCGACAGGTCGGCGACCCACTTGATCACCTCATTACTAATTATCTAAATCTAGATCAGTGTATTACCTATTTAGGAATAAGGTAAGACTATGAATTAGTTCTTTTTGTAGCACAAGTAATTCTGAACCTGGATAGAGAACAATGGCCGTGCCAGATACAGAAATTGTGCGTGAATTGGCCAATTGGTTCGATCGAGGTAACATCACGACAAACCAGAATCAAAACGTAACGCAGCAATAAATTTCGTAATTGTTACAAAATTATATGGAGCCGTGGTCCAGCTCGTTTTACCAAACTTTTTTGTATAAAATTTCCGTGTCACGTTGGTCCGCCGTCAATTCCGAAACTACTCGACCGATCTTAAGAAAATTTCGTATACTGTGTGTCGTTTGGTCCGACTTGAGAGATGGGAGGGGCTTGTTCTTGATTAATGACCGGAATACTTTTTACTGGAAATTAAATGTTATTATAATATGTTAGTTCCATAACTTTCTAACAGATGGCGGTGTAAGTTAGTTTATTGAGAATACTTGAACGTCTTTTGTCATCTTGGTTGTCGGCCCACATCACGCGTGTTTTCCTGGCTATAGGTACATAATTAGTGCTGCCCGTGCCACTCGCTACCGAGACAGCACCACGCCCTGCTGCTTACTTCATGAACTCCCTTAAGTAGACCAGTCCTGTCTGTCTGTCCAACGAGGGAAAACGAATATCCTCCAGTAGTCCTCTTTAGGTCCCTGTCACATTCAACAAGTAATAAGCTTTAAAAATTGCCCTCCCTGTCTATACCAATTAGTTAAGACGCGAGGCTTAACAGTAGAATATTATACAAGGAATTAGTGTCACGAGAAATTTGTAGACAATGTGAATACGACATTAATACGATTACATGCATACTGCGTGTCTGGCATCGCCTTTACGATGCGACTGGATCTTGTAACCTAGGCTAAGACCTACCTAGCATTGAAAACATTTTTTAATCGATAAGGTTGCAAATTGACAAACGGTTCATCTGATCTGAGTGATCGCTACCCATAGGCATCTGTAACAAGTTAATGAGTTGCAGATGCGTTGCCTACCTTTAATGTATAGAGGAGGATTTTTAATAAACAGAAAAAAGGATATTTCCTTTTCCTACCCATTCCTTCCCTCGTCAAATCCTCTTCCCTTTCCTTCCTTGCCTTACTAGAAGGATGGGAAGGGTAAAGGACTAAGATTAGGACTCCGGCACCTTACTCATGAGTCGAAACGCAGAAATATTTCTACTTGAAGCCTGTCTGTGAGGTCGTGGTATTTCACCGGTCAAGCCGGCACATACGAGCATCAGATGTTGCGGGCTCTACCACATAGAAATAGATTGCGAACTCGCGGACAACAGATTCTATTCAATATGTGTGTAGCGTGTGTGGGAGGCCTTATTGTGTATCAAATAATTACTTCTCTTATCACGTCGCGACGTGTCTCAGCTGAATGAGAAATTAATTTTAACTGTCTGCCATATATCAATGTGGCACAGAAAAAATAATTGCGTTGCTATGATGAAACGCATCTTGTACTAGCGAAGTGCGCGTTTATCTGTACGTTGCTGTTCCATTTGTCTTATTTATATATTTATTTGTCTAAGTAACTACAACGTGTTCCACATGTACTTCTTATTGCATTAAATTAGTATCTTCTGCGGTATTTCCAAGCTGATACGACTTTAAGAAATGAGCGTACTCCTTCCGCGCGGGCCGGCAAAGCATTTGCAAATTCTTTTCGTTGCGAATTGCGATTATCATCCAATATCGGGCCAACGGCTGTCCATTTGTTAAATAAAAATAATAAATTATTATTATAAAGAAATGATTTAGCATATATTGTATTTTAATTATAATAGGTGCTAGTGTGTTACCCTATTATTTTCAATTATTATTTTTGCTCCGATCGTTGCAGTGTGAGATCACAGTATCTTCACATCTTGCAGTTGTACAATTGGTTTGGGATATAATTTTATGAATCGCAGGATCCCAAGCAGGTGGTAGTACCCAGGCAAAGTTAGGATGTTTTTTTTTATTTTAATTTAATAGCCTCGCAAGTCATCCTCGGTAGGAAGCGATAGTTCTCTTGCAAGGATTTTTGGTGTATCAGATCTTATACAAAGGCGGGGGCCGATTAAAACATGATTACAGACTGCACAATCCTATACAATATTTTTATCATTAGAAAGCTACATTATCCAGAAGTTAAACAGGCCACCTTGTAATTATTAATGTTAAATAATGAAATTACCCCAACGAAGCCTGGTACAAATGTGTGGTTTTATTTAACACTAATTAACCTAATGAAATAAATATTGAATTGAAGATGTAGGCGAATTTATGTTATCTGTATTGTAAATTATAATGCAAAGAACATAATGAGGTTACTCTTTAATAGTCCATCAATAAGGCGCGACTCCGAACGGAAACACGACTTGCAGCGGCCCATCAATAGATTAATGCTACACAATCGATAAACAGGAATATACTATACAATTATACAGAAATTTATATTAGTTGATAATAAAAGAGACAAGATCTTTGAACAATTATTACATTATGTGACTAAAACGCATGGCGTTGATAAGATTCTCTCATGTTTTTGTTAATGAGAAACTCATATGATTATTAGTTAATGTTTACCTGACAGTGAAATGTATAGTGCATTCCGGTACCGTGAAATAATACCGAAGACAAGGTTTATCTTGCTGTATTCACCTGGGTGATATCACCCAAGTGGAATAAACTGATTGAAATACGCAGAATTGATATAAATTCAATATATCAAATATCTTCAGCTAAGAATTTTACTGCCAGATGTAGGTTTCTCTCGAGAATCGATAAAAAGGTGTATGGATGGTGGACCCCTTTTCCGCATCTAGTGGACTGTCGCAAACTTGACCAGATCATCAATCTCTGTGAGAGGCCTGTCTACGTCTGTACATGGCTACTTCTACTTCCCGTCTCTTTCTTCTCTCCTTTTCTTAACGGTTAGATAAGATTCTTAGGGGTGAATGGGTAAGGAAAAGGACCTATCAAGATAGGTGTGGATATTGATAGGTAGCAGAGGTCACATAACATCCGATAAGCCCTTTCGTTTCCCTCCTTCTACTGTAGAAAAAACAGTTAATGTCTCTGCAAATCGGCGTAAGGGATCTGAGAACAAAACTTACGTTATGAGCCATTCACTATCACCATTATTTTAATTTTGTTTTCATAATTCAATAGATAAAAGACTATTCATAGGCACAATAAATGCTATTCGAGAAGTGTGCGGGTGAAATGGCAGACATTGCATTCTTAAATTGTTATTTCTGTTGCTATTTTAAGCATACAACGGTATTCTGAACCTGCCACAGTACCTTCGTGAGATCGATCCTAGGCGAAACGCTCGCGCCTTGTTGCAATACAGTTATAAGACTCTTTGAATTTTCATTAATATTTAAATAAAATGTAAATACATTTGTCATTTATGGAATATTCGAACTATAAGTTTATATTCGTATTATGCTAATATGTATTATCATAGCATGTATCTTAATATAGGTAAAACTTATACTATTTCGAAAACTGCTGTCTTTATATCTAATTGAGATATTTAACTTCCACCTTTGCTTTTGATTTATACAGATAAAAACGACTTAATCTTTTAGGACTCGTTATTAATTTAAAACAAGTGAATATTAAACAGTGAAGAATGGCAATTAGACATTTTGTTACGTTTATAAGCGACAATATGATGAAATACGATTGAACAGGTGGTTCAGATCTAAATATGGAGAATGTTTGGTACCAACAAGTGTAGTTGTTAACATGAAAACATTTACGTTGTGAGTCATTTGCACATCTCGCCATATTAAAACCATACGTGTGAACAAACACATCGGAGATCACACATCTTGCTACAACATACAGCGCATCTGTAGTCACTGATAACCTCCATTAATTCGCAACTTTGTCCTATTATCAATTAACATTGAGCAATTAACTGTGTACATTAAAATATTATTGGTAATTTCACATGCAAAAAATTACTAGTTATCAAGATTATAGCGTCACTATTAATTAATATCAAAGCCATGTACATCTTTATATATTTGTGTTGTTATCATTCATTCAATGTAATTTTTCTTATCACTTATAGAAGTTGCATTTTTTTATAGAAGAAGGTGGCAAACGAGCAAGTGGCTCACCCGATATTAAGTGACCGCTACGCATAGACAGCAAGTTAATGAGTTGTAGATGCGTTGCCTACTGTTAATGTAATGGATAAACAGAAAAAGGATATTTCCTTTTCCTATCCATCCCTTCCCCCGTAAAATTAGGAAACCTAATATCAATGAAAAAGAGACGCAGTAAATGTTCTATCTTTTTTAAAAGTTCACAGCCCCAATAGACTTCAAATGAAAATTAATCTGTTTGTCACGCGTTGGGCCTTCCTGCACTGCCACCATAGTGACTGATAAGAAATAGTTGACAAATGCTGCCAACACCCTTACGTTCAGAAGAGTAACGGATGCGCAACCAGTGTTTATGTTTGATAGAGGGTAGAGTGGAAAACGAAAAGAAAGATCAGACAACACGTGAAATCATAAATACCTTTGCTTCATGCCCGTATTCTTCGAGGTGGTGAGTGGTGACAAAAAGCGTTAGTAGTGTCAGCTCACACATATTTAAATCCTACAGGGATAAACAGAGGAATAGCAATAGCCGTCCACTTTTAGGTGTACATTTAAACTTTGACATATAGATTATGGGTGGTGAAAATTTAACAAAACATCAAGATTATTATTATGCTCTTGGTCTGGTGCCGTAGGCCTAATCCTAGTCCTCTTCCCCTTCCTTTCCTTTTCAAATAAGGAAAGGATGGCAGGGGAAGAGGGTTTGACGAGGCAGGGTATGGACAGGAAAAGGTAATTGGTGTATTTTTTTCTATTTATCCCCGTCTCTGTCCAATAAAAGCTAAGCAACGCATCTGCAACTCATTAGCTTGTTGCAGATGCCTATGGGGAACGTTCACTTGATATTGGGTGAACCGCTTGCTCGTTTTCCATCTATAAAATTCTATAAAAAAAACAGTATTTGGTCACAAATATTTAAACTTGAAAAAATGTTTTGTCGCCTGAGTATTGAACCCTAAAGTTGCGACGTAAAATCATCTAAAACTTCTTGAAAATCAATGTCGGGGACTAAAATTCTAAATTCTTTCACGTATTTTGGTTAACGAATTAGGCTCGTCTTTCAGTATCGGTATAATTCGAGCTCGTGATCTCATTCCGATCCAGAAACGGGAGTGATTTATCGTCAGATTACTGTGTGTCGATGCGGTGACGCAAGTGGCCACCCGTCCGTGACTGAGCGAACACTCCTCGTCGACTTGTCCTACCTAACGCGCCCTATTTTTACAGACGCCACTGCGAACCGAGTATTGTCAGACCCAAATACCATCTAAGAGTGATATCATGATACGAAGCTCATATTAATATTTCAAGCATATTCCTATCTGTCCCCTCATCGCACCTATCAATAACACTTTCGTGTTCACACCAAGATCTTTCAGCGATACTAACTTTTGTTATTTCAACTGGGTCAAACAAACGCGTGATCTGATCTATGATAATAATTCTACATACCTTCTTTTCAACTTCTGTAACATTTACATTTTTATGGCCGCTTAATGTATTTTGCTCGTAATTTTTTACAATTTCCGAACGTAATGAAGAGGTTGCTAACTCGTTAGACACAAAGCTCGCTTAGCACTCCGCAACCACTAAGGTCGCTCGCTCAGCCTAAATAAAAGGACAGAGATTATTATCTCATACTCTACTCAACTCATACATTCCTCATTCATGATATACTCGAGATAAAATGTACAGAGAACTTTATATTACATGTAATTTAATAAATAAATAAATAACAATTTAAACAGGCTATATTATAAAAGCATCATTGAAATGTTTACCACAGACGATACAGCTGGACAAATCAAATATTTTTGGAAATAGAAGAACACTATTTTAGTAAGAAATTATGACGAACATAAGATGTAGGTCCACCTTTAACGTTGATAACTATCTTGGGTTTATCGAAGCAAAGCGATCTTCGCAACATTTAAATTGCGAATTCAAAATGAGGCGGAAGCTGCGAAACTCGTTCGAAATATTCAAATGTGACGTAGAGAGCCTAGATAAGACAAAGTTAATGATCCTAAGGAAACAAAGGCTAGAAGATGCCGAGGCCTTTTATACCTACGTGTTAGTTTGCGGGTCGCGAGGCGATATATTAAAATATAACTGGACATCCGACGTTAGGTGCCGGCCCTGTTGGCATACCAACGGGCAAGTTTAATGGACCGATACAATAGCAATAGACGCTGTAAATATTAATAGCTTAGCACTGAATAAATTCTAATAACAGGACTTCAAATTTTGCGACCTCATAGCCTAAGTGTCGAATTATCTAGCCACGTAGCCTGATGTCGATTGTCAGCTCGAGATAAAATTTATATGACAACAAAAAAATCAAAGTACTCAAATGTTTATTTTCACTCACATCAGTATTGTTATAGCGAGATTCGATTTAAAGGTAAAACTGTAATATTTTATTTCGAGAATTATTTTTTCAGAAATGTTCGAGATATCCAAAAATAGCGAAACTGAAACGGAATAAAAAAAAATTATTTCAGTGGGATTTTGACTCAAATAAAGTAGCAAAAGTTTCAGTGTATTCAGAATAAATACCCGTGGCCTTGCATATGCTTTTCGACTATTGTACTATTATACTATAAAATCAGGTTATTCGATACATTCAATATGAATGTTAGTAAATGTAAAGTTCCAGCGAAATAAATGGGTAAGCTTTATTTTAAGCTTTGCATATGCAGTAAATCTAATGCCTGGTGCTTGGTAATCAGCTTTATCTACGTTGTCATTCGTGCGATGACGGCCAATCGTGACCGCACCTGCCGGCGCCGACTGTTAGACTCCACTATGAATATGACCTCTTATCACCCAGACATTTAGCTTCCTTCTAACTTATCGAAGGAAACTTGAAGCTTTTTCGTATTGTTTAAGATGTAATTTTATTTTACTGTTTTTTTTTCTGAAGATGAATTGAACATATTCAGCCAACAGACGCGGGTCTCTTTATCGTCGTAAAAATCATCCTTGCTGACCGCATCCATTGGAGTCCCGCAACCCTTTCAAGATCTTCAGACATCTTGTTTAAAGTCTACTTATCTCGAGTACACCTGCTCGTGGCTGCCAGAACCTTTTGGCCATCGTGTCATTTAAGCTTAGCAATTCTTCGGGCAATTTCGATTACCTATGAGGGACTGAACTGAAGACAGAATTTAATAAGTAAAAAATACCAGATTATCTTCATTTATTTTTTCTGCGATACAAAAAACACCAATAAATAAATTACACAGATCGATAAATCACCTCGCTAATTCAACGCGTGCTATTCGGAGCCCGGAGGCGTTTGGTATTTCATAAAGGCATTAGCCCTTTCCGATGTTATCGCCTACTCTGTATTCAGAAGGGCCTGCTATCGGCGGCATAAAGAACAAGCGCCGATTGTGACGGAAATGCTAATTGACTACATTTGACACTCGCATTAGTATAGAGCGCCCTTTGTTACCTTGAGTTATTTACAGCCCGTTAATAACAGTAGGGAATTTCTAAGGTTTGCGGTCGCTATCACCATTGTTTCGTTACCGTTCCTCTTTCAGATAAATCACGTTGTGACAAGCTATTTGAGATTTATTTCAGGCAATTATTCAACGTCAAAATTTTAATTATAAAGACTGTAATTATGATGCCTTATAAGGTTATAATTATATCATAATACGTTACTTTTATATACATTTTTATTATTTTTTTTACAGAATAATTAGAAAGGAGGCAAACGTCGCCTAATGTTAAGTGATCTCCGCCGCCCATGAACATCCGCAACACCATGGGAACTACAGACGAGATGCCGGCCTTTAAAGAAAGCGTACGCTTCTTTATATATATAAACGAGCTAAGCTAAGCTAAGCCAAAATAATGGGTAACCCGTAATCTGTACCTGTGTGTGTGCAGAGTGCTCATTTAAAATGAAACAAAAATTGGTATTTCATAGTAGGCACATAAATAAATTAAAGTACACATTCAAATAGCATTGGAGAGGGCTCGAAGTATCTCTACGAGATCGTGTCATAAATGATATGATCCGCAGTTCAACCAAAACAAGGGACATTGTCCGAAGAAATGCGAAACTTAGATGTCAATGGGACGGACACATTAATGGATGAGGCCTACGTACAGTAGACGACTATTGGCTGAAACTACAGCGACGACGACATATGTTATTATAAGATAGTATTTAACTATAATAGATGTGTATCAAGTTTATCTAGCGAAATTTGCGCGTCGTAAATTTTCTAATAAATCTATTCAATGCAATATTTCTCAAATGGAACTAAAGCAATGTCTATTGTTGTTTCAGATTTATCACAGTATGCACGAGGCATCCGGTAACAACGGCGCTGTTGACCAGCACAGAAGTCGGTCCACCGGTAAGTGATCTCCTTATGTAAGGTTCAGAGCATCAACATACCAAAGTTACAAGAATCTTTTTCCTGGATATTTACATAAAAGGTTCATTGAATATAAAGGATAATATCGAAGAGATTTTAAAAGTACAACAAAATTAACAAATACAGAAGGAGAGATACAATACAATACAATACAATACAAAAGATACAAGTGTCCTGAAATGGCGTACATAACTAAAGACTCCGAATCCCTTACTTATTACGATTACAATTTGCTTAGTTGGGGCGCTAAATATTTTTTTTATTTCGCTTAGTATTTTTTAATTTGCTTAATTTGGGCGCTAAATATTTTTTTTATTTTGCGTTTGTACCAACAAACTACGGCTTTGAAAATAAGAACAAGTTTTGAAAATATCATGGTGTTCAAAAATTTTGTGTCAATACTTCAACTAAACTAATAAAGGGTAACTCTCAATTTTATTTTATTCACCATAAGAATTAAGGAGTATTATAATGACTTTGGGTAGCAACATTTTACAATAATTTGTGATTTCAATATAGCCATGATTTCCAGCAATACAATGCTCTATTTAGAAATGTTCAAAGCATATTGGTAGATTAAACAAATCATATTTGTTTTCTAAGATAAATGTACAATTCGCCATATTATTACGTTAATAAGAAAACAGGCGAAATGTATTCAAAGAGGTCTTCGCGGTAATAACAGAGTTGGCATTCCATCAAAGAAATTAGACCATTTGTTTCGTTTCAAACGTAAACCCACGTGTTTGACGTAATTCAAACGTTTACACGCCTTCCTGTGTATTACTTCAAAAACATATGAAATTCATAACAAAAATCATATCATCATTCAAAAACATAACAAAAATAATGTTAACATAAGTACGTGGTAGTAGTAAAATATACAGTGTCCATCAATGGTAACAACGGTGGTATGAATGAGTCGACTCGACCGGAAAAATTTTACCTTTTGTCGTTTATGCCAGAATCGTATTAAACAGCAGTTCTTTTTTTTTGTTACTATCGTCTCTACATATTGAATGACCTTCATACATACGCATTTTTTTTTAATGGAAAAAGGTGGCAAACGAGCAAGCGGTCACCTGATGTCAAGTGACCGCTACCCATAGGCATCTGCAAGAAGGAAATAAGTTGCAGATGCGTTGCCTACCTTAAATTAATGGACAGAGGAGGGGATAGTCAGAAAA
>DWTW01000215.1:0-18810 GCA_018246275.1 Papilio slateri
GTACACAAACAGACCTTACTCAGGCTGGCGCTGTGCTCGTGCAGGCCGAGGTCACGCTCGAAGCAGTGCAGCTGTCGCATGAAGTGGAAGTTGGGCGCGATGTCGGTCTTGCGGCTGCGCACCAGCTCGAATGCGTCGCGCAGGCAGAGCCGGTGGCGCTGCATGAGGTACGCCAACGTCATCGTCACCGAGCGCGACACGCCCGCCACGCAGTGCACGAGCACGCCGCAGCGCGCCGACATCGCCTCCTCTGCAACCACGCAACGCAAATTATATTAATGAGACTTTTAGACCCTTTATCTATAACATATCATGTCTAAAGATAATACAAATCTTACAAAAATAACAATCTGTAAACAGTTTTACTGCAGATTTATAAAAGAGATTAAATAATAACTTCACCAAAAGAATTCAGATCGGGCATCATTAGAATAATATCCCTATCGTACAGTAATTAAATTCCATATTTAATTGCAGTGACCGAGTACAGTAATGTATTGAATAGTTGTGATGCAGTTTTATCTTGGCGCCGACCTTGGCGGACGTCGTAAACTTTATCGACGTGAGGACGCGCTCACCTCCGAGATGAGTAATGGAATATTTACGTATGGATAGTGTGCTGCAGTATATTGATACGGTCGACACAGCGGACAAGTATTACATCGTATCCGTCTTGCGTTCAATCAATCTTTTATCAGCTTACTTCATTTTCTTTTTTTTCCTATTCACAATATGTAATTTACTTTGTTAATAGTCAAATTAAATTAAAACACTGGCATAGTTTTTAAATTTGTTACGTTATAAATTTCGTTTGTCGCCTTCATATCTGCTAAGCATTTGTATTAATATTGTAGTGATACCTATGAACCGTATGGCCTGGGGGAAGTGCACCGCGAGGTTCTGGCTCCAGTGGTCTGCGATGGGGATCTTGAGGTAGTTGATGCCGCAGCCCTCCGCCTCGAACGTGTTGGGCAGGTCCGGCGTAACGTTTAACACATACTGTAAAGAAAAAAACTATTACTAACAATGCAATAGTTCCCCATTATTACTCCGACTACCGGCCGTCTAACGACTCTTTTCCTCTTAAGAACCTCTTTTGATGCAGCAGTGAAAGCCTTAAGTTAACAGCGATACGCTTACTTATGATACTTAGACGATAAAAAAGTTGTTTTGAGAGTAATTATTTCAACAATAAATTTAATTTCTTAAAGTGAGCAAAATTGTCAATAATCATATCGATATTCCATGTTGTCTTGTCAAGACAGTAGAGTAAACAGAGTAACTAATTTTAGGATATGTAGACATATTACTTATTTCAACTATTGTTTAAATTATGGCGACGAATGCTCATACAAGAAATTATTGTCTGTAATATTTTAGTAAATTAATGTTATTTTTTATATTCAGGGTCGTGTCAAAATATTTAAAAACTATTTTAATGACAAAACTGTAACATTTTCCGAGTGGTTTCTTGACATAAAATCTTGCGTGGAGCACGGAGAAACTTTTATTGGATTTTTTCTCGAGCTGTATGCTTGTATTCGTGTCACGTAAAAGCTATTGAACGGATTCAAGAGGCACTCCAATGAAGCCGAGTGGTCCCGAGTGGACCGATACGAAGAGCGATAGTTGAACTGTAGACTGCAATGTATGCTTAGGATTTCTAGTATGTATACTGATATTATTTCATAAATTAACTACCTTCGTGTGACTTTGCGTAAAATATTTTTTTAAATACCATTGACCTTTATCAAGGTTTCACTATATCTGTGCTGTATCAATTTTCATCAAAATCTTTTAATATTATACAATCTTACTACTAACAAAGATAATAAAATAATATTTATATCACCAATATTACGGATCCATCTTGAGGAAAGATTTTTTTTTAAAAACCCTTCAACAATATTTCATACCGAGAGCGTAAATTTTATACAACAAAGGTTCATCTACCATTTTACCCCCTGGAAGTTTTATTTTTGCGTCAAATAGCATGTGGGTTAGCTAAGAGTGCTCTATCACTTTATGAAAATTCACCTAAATTGGTTTAATCGTTTTTGCGTGATGCGCCACAACGTAACAATGGAAAACAATAGCATTAATATTAAAACGAAAAAAAGATTTGATTGTTTGTTCCTGAACCGATTTTAATTTTTTCTTTCTTCTATCAACGAGTAACCTAGGTTATATATTTTTTCATTTGTCTATCTATCTAACCGAGCGAAGCTGTGACGGGTTGCTGGTTTTATTTAAAAATAAATAATTCCCGAGATCCCTTAAGAAGTAGTCATGATAATACTAGTATGACGATGAAATATCAAAATATGATATCGGAAATAATACATGATTATAAAGGTTAAAATGTATTTTGGAATTTTATTACATTTAAGCCGTTTGACATTTGATATTAAAACGAATAGTCGATTTCTCTAGACAATTGAACTAAAAGGTTTTCATCGAGGTACAGTAAAATGATAAGATCGTAATGATATTTTAGGGATTTTCATAAAAGCTTTAAAGTATATAAACTTCTTCATACATTTTGCAACCATTCTACCGTAAAATTTCTTAACGGAAGTCAATTTGCATTGGTTCATTCAATTCCATTTTCATCAATTTCATTCAAATTCAATCATTCAAAATGGTATGATTTTCTAAACTTTAAAGCTAATAATTTAATATGATATACAATAGATTTTAAGCGGTATAGTTTTGGCTTAGTTTGGTTGGTACCATTACAAAATGGCTATGATAACCATTGTACAATCGCGGTACTGTTCCTGAGATATTTTAAAGGACAATTACTAATAGGACGAGCCTTTACGGGATAGCCATCAGTGACCTTTTCCATTCCTATAAGAGATAATGGCCACCAATGCGCTGTCAAAGTGCAGTGCTTAGATTAAACTTCCATTCAGATAAACTAGAAAGTAGTTACGAGTGGAACTTATAAATACCCAGTCTAGAATGTATTTACATGGGAATTATAAAAGAAGTCAGCAATAAAAAGAGGAAAAATGTGGAGGAATTACATAATCGAAAGACTACGTAGGAGTGTAAGTGTCGAACGTACTTTAATATTGTGCCTGGCGAGTGCGTCGCAGTCCTCGCTGTTGGTGGAGTTGCCGAGGTAGAGGTTGGGCAGGATCTCGATAGGGAACTCTTGCTGCGCGTGCGCATGCGTGTCCTCGCACTCCGACGACGAGCCCGACGACAGCGTCTCCTCACACCCGGACCCTGATATACGCAGCGATCTGTAAAATAAGGCATTAAACATTGAAAAACAACAAGTCACAAACAAACGACACATGTATTCTATTGCATTTTATAGATTGATCAGAAATATGGTTTTTGCAATAAAGTAAAACGGTAAAGCAATCATTATATATATTCTGTGTGTGTGTGTGTGTGTGTGTGTGGCTGGACCGGTTAACATGATTTTTTGTGGGTCCCGGGATGGTTTAATTTCACAATTGGGTCCAGTGGATGATGCTGCCACCAGGTTCAAAGGTTTTTTTTTATTTTTTTTTGAGCAGCAACACAAATGTGTCGCCATGTCCCTTATGTAACATGTTTAGCATTTTCACAATAACATTAGAATTAGAATAAAAACATACACTCACTACGTTAGTATAAAATTTAAAGAGAACTATTATTTATTACGAATGATGATAACTGAAATGTTGATATGTATTTATTTTTGTAGTTTCGCTGGCATCGTTCTGAAATACGTATTACATTTGTTTGGACCTTGAATGGAAGAGTTTGTGAAGGAATGGGGTTTCTATTCACTCAAGCTATTGCAAAAGCTGAATGGTAAACTATTTCGCCCTACGGCTTTCTTGAAAAGGGTTTTACAACATTTTCATAAAAGAGCTTTCAAGTTGTATAGTATCCAAGTTAATCGATTTTAGTAATTTGTATAAATCACGATTTAAAATACACTACTGATTAAAGGTGACCTATCTATGAGGCTGATTTATGTCCATCCTCTAATGTATGTTTAAGGTATTATATAGTCTTAAGATGACCTATCTATGAGGCTGATTTATGTCCATCCTCTAATGTATGTTTAAGGTATTATATAGTCTTAAGAAACTCTCACGGAATGTATCCTAATAAAAATTAGACAGTAGAGGAATTAGGAATACATTTTTAGTTTTTAAACCTCGATTAACCAAATCAAAAAATATAAATAAGCGATTCAAAGAAATGTTCCTAGTCTCGACTGGTCACGATCGCTCGATCCCTATAGAGGTACAAATAAAAATAGAACACCTATACAAGCTATTATGAAAGCATTGCCAATTCGATTCCATTTCGGCAATCGCCCACCTCCTCGCCTTTTATAGCAATATGGCCGCCCACGCGCCGTTCAAAACGAAGGGCTCGCAACGTTTACGAAGCAAGAGACGTATTTTTTTGCAGAGAACCATATTTAATCCGTTTTCCCGCAAGCGGCGAGGTCGGCGTGGGCGGCCGAATGCGTAGGATTGTTCGTATGCAGTAAAGCCGGGGGCACGGGAGCTTGTGAGGCGGTGGCGCCCGGCCGGGCGGCGATCGATCGCGCCGCTCAATGGGGGAGGAGGCCCCGGGCTCACCATTCACCTGCCCCCGTGGATCAATGGCCGCCCACACGGCGTCCTTACTAGAGCCCCCTCGCCCCGGCCCGCCGCGCCGCGACGCCGACGCGTCTCCTCCCACGCTGTACTTACTGAAAGTCGCCCTCTCAGTCGTCTCGTCGTCATTCAGTTTGTTTCGAAAACAATCTAATTATTGAGCCGCTAAAGAAACGCTGATTGCCGTCCGCCCACGCGTTCACAGGTACTTACACGGCGACCCGCTCGAGGTGAGGTCCCGCAATTCAGTGGCCAAACGCGAGATTTACGATTCTGACGGTCGGCGGTTCGAGACCAAGTGAACACTTGCGCCCAGTGATACAACACCATATGCTGTGTACATCACGATTGAGTAAAAATAAGGGAGTCCGTTTTCAATCGATATCAAATAGATTGAGATTTTAAGAAAAAAGTATCTATTATCTATCTATCATATGATATAATACGAGAAATCAATAAAATTGTTTAAATAAGGCAAAATAAATAGGGTTTTACACTATCCCCCATAATCATGGTACCCCACCAATTATTGCCACCTGATTTATTGACTGATTTTCGTGCTGACATCCGAAAATAAAAAGAGAAACCGAGGAAGGCATTAAAAAGAAAAGAAGAAAGAAAAATGTCAATAATAGGAAAAGAAAAACAGAGAATGACAAAAGTAATAGATAATAAAGCAGCTTAAATGAGGAGAGAGAAATGAAACAGTGAACAAACTTCTAAGGAAACTTAAGGTACCTGAAAATATCATGGATATATTACAACCCCCTCAATCCGGGTAAAAACTGTGATGGAAAGGAAAATAAAAACGCTCTTGTGCATGCAAAACTATGATATAGTAGTATATTGACGCTGTAACAGAGAAACATTTAAATTTGATCAAAGGAAGCAAAGTGGATATAGATTGTAACATTACTAATCTTAACTTAAATATAACAAGTTAGATAGGAGAGACTTATTTAAAGGTTTGAAAAAAAATCTTAATGACTGTTAATTTTGAGTCAAATATGAGCCAAAGTTTTGTTTATCAATGTTTGTTTATTTTTTACTTACATATTTCAAATACATTTAAAGGATTTTTTACTAATTTAGCTTAGAGTTCTGCATGCCAATAATTGGCATGCTGTTTAGCATAGTATGACGACAATTGGGCAAATTATGCCAATAGCCAACGGTGTTAAAGTGCCAATAAATGGGAGTTTTCCCTACATACATTTATTTTATTAAATATAATAAACTTAATACTTCACTAAAATATTTATGATGGGTATTTTCCCAACAGCAATTCCTTAAAGAGTCAAGAATAGGAAATCCCGAGCATCCATGACTTCCGGTAAACTTGCGCGGCGAGCCCCGTAGTTTGGGGAATTCCATTTAGTCGATTGCCCTTTTCGGGCTCTAACATGTGCGGTGGTGATCGAGGTAATTATTAATAGTTAGTGCGGTAGGCGCAGTGGCGTGGGCGGCGCGGGCGAGGCTGGCGCGGCCATTCAGGGGAGATCGCCCACGCACCGATCTGATTATCGCGACCGAGGCTCGTTCCAACGTGGGAGAGATTCCGGATTCGTCACCCACGTTGACGACAGTTTTTTTTAAGTTTAATTCTTAACCTAATATGTGAATCTAATAGCTAAGATGTTTGCGTAAATATTTTCATAAACTGTCTATTTTATTCTATTATAATGTTATTTTTTCTTTTACATTTAGTTCGTAGTTTGGTACACAATATGGAATCAGAAACTTCTTGTTTTGTGATGACGTACAAAACACCAAAAATGTGATCTAGTCAAGAACAGAATAGAATGTATGATCGAAGTTTTAAGCATATTTTATTCCAGTTACAAAGACATGCCATGTAAATTAAACAAAAATATAGTCATCGCCAGCAAGACACTTATCAAAGATGTTGTCATGTCAATCGAAGAATTGACTTCGAACGTAAATAAATTGCAAATGCAAAAAGTAAATTTAATACAATTTATGCTCAAAACACACACAGACACGTTACATTTTCACAGTAATTGTTTTATATAATCAACATTGAATCGCTGATCTCGGCCGCAATTAGACACCGCAGTACTGTCGGCTACATTCTGAGAAATCGTACGGATGTACTCGTTTTTATTACACGATACGACATATGACACCATTAAAAATCAACATGGATAGAATTAGTACTCTTCGTGAAGTGCGTAAGCATGATTTATTTTTATATAAAACTCTTTTCGTACATATTGTAGATTAAAAAATAAAAAGTAAATGATCAGATTCTCTTGATTCTGCTTTATTACCAATTATGAGGCTTACCCCTCACTATTTGCGTGTAATACTGTTTCGACATAATTTGTCCGTCACCGATGGTCGTGTAAGCAGCTACTTACAGGTGGATTACACAAACGTTTGTTAGCATTTCTCATAACACAGAAAATATAACAAGCCAGCTCCCACGTACGATGATTTCCCGTTTGTTGAAACAAACTATGGTACTGATTATGAAACGACAAGGTATAATGTCTCTGTATAATGTTCAAGTCAGTTGAAAATCTTCATTTAAACGTAAGGTGTATCGCCGATGGGGACGCCGAATGGGGAGTTTAAGTATTAAATATGCTTAAAGTTACAAGGCTAAAGGGAACGTCCTAAACATTTGGCGTTACCGCATTGAACATTACATTATCCACCTGTTACTTGATAAGATCATGAAAGCTCGACATAGAGGTCAAAAGTTTGCGCGTGCACTCATTGTGTAACGATGCAACACTGACTTCGAGCGAATCCAATTTGTATTTGAACGGCGGCCGCCGGAAGCCGCGCCGCCCGTGTTATTAATGAACGATTCTTATACTGTGCCGTGTGCGGCCCGCTGCCTTCGCAACCGACCGATTACCGACGCACATCGGTCGGCTTCGGGTTATATGGAGAAGAGGTATATTCGAAGTTGGCCGGTTAACGTGGATACGTGAGTGTGGGCGTGCGGTGGGTCCGTCGCATAGGAATGCGGCCCGACCCGCCGCTGCCAATGACCGCACGCTAGGGACGCTTCTTTAACGCCCGCACGACTAGCTCCTATCCTGTCAGGATTGAGGCGGCGTGACGTCACTTTATAAGTTAATACATGGCTGTGTAGACTAAATTGAGACAAAGTAATGCGACACATATATTAGACTATAATTATTACTCAAGAATGGGCTGCTCAGATTTTTTGTTATCTTTAGTTTGGTGGTTTCGTCTCCCGCCCGAACAACAGAATATCTAATAAAAAATATGAAAATATTTATATATACTACTAAAAAAATATTAAGTTTCAACGCGTTTTCTCATACATCGTTTGTATGGGACGTTATCTCTGATGATATAACAGAACCTACAAAGAGTATATAAATCCTAACATACGTATATTTCAAGGTGCTTCAATGAAGGGAATCGACGGGAAAACGACGGGAAGGGAAAAGGAAATATCCTTTTTTTCTGTTTATCCCCTTCTCTGTCCATTAAAGGTAGGCAACGCATCTGCAACTCATTTGCTTTTTGCGGATGTCTATGGGTAGCGGTCACTTAACATTAGGTGAACCGCTTACTCATTTGACACCTTCTTCGATAAAAAAAAATACATCTCAGTCTTCTCCAGTATGATTAACGCGTGAGCGCTTAGACATACAGAAATACAACGAGAAGATCACACTTTGGGCTGTAATGTTCTATATAGACTACAAGTTATGGGCGTGCGAGATTTGTATCCGTTACATGAAGCGACTTATCACTCGACTACTTGGTTTATACTTACGTTAGAACAAGAACTAGTTAAATGACGTCTTATATTCTTAAATAAAGTTTTGGTGTTACTTTATTTTTATAAGCATTTTTTTTTTTGTTTTGTTAAAACATTGAATGGAATGGAATTTGTTCAAAGCGATCTGTGGACAAAAGGGGGCATTGAGGCGAGTTGGTAAGTTATTAGTGGTACGTAGGAAGCGGTGGGTTGTTTAGCAAGTGTCTCGAGGTTAAACGGCCGCTCGCGCCCGCCGCCGTCCGATTGTTTATGAAAACCGCTCTATTTCTGTTGATGCCCGCAGACTCTTTAAATGGACGATGGCGAACGGTGAACCGTGAATAGGATTACCTGCTCATATATAGTTTTTAAGTGTTGCTGTACTACAGCCCTGTTTAATGTATATGGGTACATAAACGCAAGCAATCAGATTATTTGAAGTTGATGGGTAACGTAGAAGCACTAACATCAGCTGCTCCGCTTGCCCGTTAAACTTCCTAAAAAGTCATTAGTAGGCGTCATCCAGGCTTTCAATCAGGTTTTTGTTATTATTTAGATATTGTCAAATGGAGTTCTTGATCTTTGCCTGAATTCTCTAGACAACCTAAGTATTTTGATAGAGTTGTTGCCAATTATGACTTGAAAATGTTTCGTCCTATTTGAAATTCGGATCACAAATTAGAGAGAACACGTGGACAGTGGAGTTCCTTTGTTGATGCGAATATTTGTGGTACCAAATTGGTATCATTGGAGTTATAGGAAATTTCTAATAAGAGTATGTCCAGAGAAAGGGCGGGGCAAAAGATATTTTATCCCACCAATCCTTCGGTCAAACGTGAAAGCCAAAGGCCAATTTCTGGATTCGGATGTCCGGCACTGGGGCCCTATAGGCTGGATAGGCTGGTGATGACTCATAATCAGCCGACCGAATACATCCCGGAGCGTCATGAGCAACCTCACAATAATAGAGCGATGACAGTCCGCATGCTCTGGCTTCGAACATCGCGTAAAGCTCTTCACAATATTTTTGGAAGCGTTGGTCGATTTTAAATTTGAACGTGAATCGCCGCTTTGAATCAGCACTATTCCGGGTGAGACGACTTCATTGATGATGATACCGGGGTAGGGTTGCGCCGTCGGGTTTCTGTGTTGTTCAATAGTTATGTTTTTATACTCGTTTTTAACTATTTACTTTGAACTTTGAACAAGAAATTGAAATTAAATAAATTTCGCTTACAGATAAAAAAAGTACAAGTAAATGATTAGCCTGGTGCCAACTTAATAGTAAAATGAAATATAACAATTTCTGTCTCTGTAAATATTAATGAAGACGGACAGGTCACTTTAGAACTAGAGATACACGAGGAGAAAGTACTTTATACATAGGTAGCACACAATATCGTATTTAGAACAATGTAAAGATCATGTAGCAGCCAGTTCGGTGAAGGCCATTGCTGTTTTTTTCTAACTCAGGTTACTTCGTTATTCATCATGGACACATTATATGTATAATACGTCATAATTATGTAATTATGACGTTTAATAGCGGAAACAATGCCAATTCAAGAAAACATTTAAGAGTAGCCCTGACGGGGATGGATAGAGATATTGCGTTCGTTGGCCGCCCGTGGCCGTGCTCGGATATATTCGTGAATGAACTCACGCGAGCGTCGGCGCTCTGACGTCACGCTGCGTGACGTAGCTGCAGATAACCTGCCGCCAGGATCAACTCAGTGCACGCGTGATTATCATAAACTTTTCTGTAGTCAGGTAGTCACAACTATAGAAAAGCGAATAATATGCAACGACCTCGAGTGTTTTGAGTAAGAACATAAGTTTTAGAAGTTAAAATAATAATAGATCTAATTAAAAAGAACCAAGCCCACCGATAATCACTGTACTGTGCCAGCGCTTGCGATGGTGACCGCAGTAGGGCTCATAATACGCAGACGAATTACCAGACCCTTGAAGACTCATAATCCCATTAATTGTACGAATTACCTTCTACGACAACGCGAGTAGGGCGGCCATAACTAGGACATTGCTAGAAGAAAAGTTGAATAAAAGTAAGCAAAGCGTTCCATATCACATATAATTACTCAACTATCAGCAGAAATAGCTCAATCCCTTTTCGCTGGGCAATCGAGCGGCAATAACGCATCGGATGGGCCCACTTGTTACGCATTAAGTTGCACAGATGGAGGTGCTTCGGATAACACGACTTGCACATGGAGTGCCTCAGCTCTACACTACATGTATTGGTTTTGTTGATATTCTATTTTATCATGTTCATACAACTCTTATAAAACAGCTCCGCTTTTTTATAGAAGATATAGGTTAGAAAATTCTTATTATTGGTACGAGGTGTCCGAAGATTGGATAAATCATATTCGAATTTGTAATAATTATCCAAATACTTCGGCTATGTCAGTCGGTTACATAAGATGTACTTTAAAGTCCGTTGAAAAATTAATTTAGACCAATTAAAATCTTCGACCATCCCTTTATTATTTCTTAAAAGGTTATACGATCGTGAGATTTCAAAATAAGCCTATTATTTAATTTAGAATGAAACCCGCACATGCGTAACCTGAATTAACAGATAAGGGAGTAAATAAAGATAACATTTACTATCCCCGGATGGCAGACATAATAGGCGTCATATTCATAACAAACCGGTGCCGGGCTTTAAACAGCACGTCAAGTTTTTAATATTAGATCGGATAAGAAACTTTAAGAAGCATGTGACGTTTTTTATTTTATGTTGATAGTATGGCATTTTAAATATTATTCTTTGTCTTCGCTCAATGTTTCCATCTGCAGTTCAATCTCTACATCCAATTCATGTTTTTTTTTATTTATAATCTTATTTATATTACTTCTATTACTGTTGGAATCTATGCGTTTGTTTAGGTTTTTTTTTTTATCTTTGATATTATTGATAAAAGCACATCTTTAGTAAGGTACAGATACAGATAGAAATGTATCAGTACATTTTGTAGCATTCGACAAAAAGCTTCCAAATTTAAACGAAGGCTTCAATCTGAAAATTTATAAAGAGGTATAACCTATTGTCAACCCAATCCCAAATAATAATAATAAAATATATATATTTCTTTATCAGGTATACTATTACAACATATATTATATTTCTTCATCCAATACTAGTCAATTGTGTAAATAATCGATCGTAGCCTTACGTCGTCGTAAAAACGAGACATCCTAGGCGCCGCGGTGACTTATGTCGCAGATTGTTACCGGAGTCACGGCTCCGGACTGACGTCAAACACTCCGAAGAGGGCAGGCACCTGACGTCGCGTGTCGGCTCAGCTAAGCACTAAATCTTATAAGGGCCTCTACAGACGCGTTTCCCATTGGACGTATCTTTAAAAACTCATTAAAAAGTGTTAAGTTCACAACTATTTATGCTGTATAATATATGTATATAACATATTAGAATAATTTATGTCAAAATGTGTAGTCCTTTTCCTTTTACATGCGTAAAATAAAGTACTTACTACAAATAGAACAGCATAGAGTGGTTTATGAGAACAGTTATGGATAATCCGCGTTTTATTATTTGTTTTCTTCTTTTAATTTGTGTTGTAGATAATTATAGAATAAAGTGCAAACAATATCAAGTTTCGGGTAAAAGGGGCCGTAGATTTGCGGGGAGTTTTTAGGAACTAACGAGACGTATATTCCATTTAACTTTTGAGCTTCAAAATAATTGTAATTATTGAAAGTATACTTTTAAGCTTAGTTTCTGAAACCTATTCCACGAAATCGTCCTATCCAAAATTACACAAGTATGTGGGAGCCCTTAACGCCCACACGCAATGTCGTATAGTATTAAATGACGTAGGAGCGATCAAAGTTTTCGAGTGTAAATAATCTGGTCGGTATCGGTAGATTCCTCAATCCGATACCGGGGACCTTGACGGGCTCTGACGTCAGAGGCCGTGCTCTTGAACCATGGTGACATTACCGATCAACCCGTAAACTGTTTCAACAGAGATAACCTTTTATGCGAAAGTAATTCATACATATAAATTTTATTTTTCCAACAGTCGATAGTGGTCTCTCTGCCGATGAAGTTAGGATTTAATTTGAAGCAAAGTGGCCACAAAATTAAAAAGCATAAAGGGGGCAGCACCCGTGCGTTTTATATGTTTATATGTACAGTTCTTTCCCCTTCTACAATGCGCGTACAGTCCAAGTTTAAGGGTTTTATTGGATAGCAATACAATACTGTACTGTCTCTATTTAGAATTCACACTAAGTATGTAATAATCGTATATTCAGACACCGCTAAATTAAAAGATAATGATGCTCTTTCATTTGGCATGGCCTTAGCACATCTTCCTCGACCCTATCATGTGCACAAGTCTACGCATGCTGTACATAATGTTTTAAACAGTGTTTTTATTGTAAGAATTTCTTAAAAGCTAACAAGTTAAATAAAGGGAGCGTCTCTCCAATGCTCTAATAACGAGCCCGCCCATTAGGTAAGAGGCGGCATGTTAACCGGGTCACCACATAACTCCGCGTCCCCGGGGCATAGCGTGGTATAATTAAAAAATTATAATGCACGTTTAGCTTTTAACTATGTTAGCTAGCTATGTTACTATTAAATACACTTTTAAAGCATACATGCATGAGATCGTCTTCACCCAAAACACCCTAAATACATACAACAGATAAGTTTAAATTTTAAAAATTTAATATAATATAGTATAACAATATAATATAGACAGTAATACCACATACACAGAGAAATCATTCTGTTTGATACGAAAGCTATTTTAGGAAAATGGTTATATCAAAAACAGAGATATAAGAATAATAAATTGCCTTTTACAAAAGCTAAATATAGATCGCTGTTCCGAGTTGAAACGGAATATCTAAATTGGTGTAACGATAACATCGAGGGCACAGGATCCGAGCGCCGCGTCCCCGCGTCCCGCACCCTGCCCCCTGCCGCCCTGCCGCCCTGCGACCGCGGCTCTGCGTGGGCGTCGTACACCACCACCGAGGAAGCGATAATGTGAAAGGGACCGGCATACCCGTAGACAGCCGGAAGTCACGGTGAAACTATGAATCTTGACAAGATAAAACTGAATAGAAATCAATAACTATCGAATGACGTCATTGCATTGATAAAATCGTACGCTAACCGTCGAATTTTTCAACGATACCGTCACATAATGAAACTATGTATGTATATGAAAGTAAATAATGAAAGTGCATCGCGTGGCGTAATAGTGGCCAGTGAACGGAACGACTTCCGTATGGTGTGCGCGTTCGTTTCGTCGTATGAATGGGGCGGCCGCCATTGATTGCGGCGCGGCCGTCTCTTTAGCGCGACGCATCGACAACGTCTCAATGAGGCTCGCTGCAGGCGCCGTGGGCTCGGTACGACAAATGATGAATGAGTTTATTAACCGAACGGCCTTTAATGTGCTTGCTGCAATGCGTCAAAACCCGTCGACGTTTTTATGGCGGGCGAGAGAGAAAAGTAATGATGGATCGCTGCACGAAATACAATTCACGCCGAGCCGACAGTACAAGAAGCAAAGTCAAATAAGCGAAATGTTTTCAATCAGTCTCAGAGACTTTATCATTTCTACATTAAAGTCATCATAATACAATAGGACCGTTTAAGCAGTTAAGTAACACAAATAAATTCGAACATAAAAAAAATAATCATCTAAAAATTAGCAGTTACAAAAGCTTTAAAATTAATTTCTCTTAATAATGCGACAGCCGTCACAACGTGACAGCGTCGTACGTACTAGCTGCGAACTCAAGGTTGTTTCCATTCTCGTGAATGAATCCTTACTGACATTGACTTACTATTTACAAGTATCGGCGAACAGCAGTTTGCACGTTCTAGTGCCAATTAGATACGGCGACGGAGGCGTTCATCCGTACAGCAGTATACAACAATACTGAATAATATTCCTTGTGAGTAATACCTACACTCAGCATTCGGCTACTGAGAATCATAACACTTCGCCTCGCCTCGCCTCGCCTCGCCTCGCTTATTTACATGCACCCACGTCGATCAAAGTTCAACGTAAAATCAGAATGAAGTACGTAACAGCTACCCACGCTATTTTCTAGTGATATCTGAATAAAAATGTATTGAATTCAGAAAATACCTAATAAGAAATGCGTGGTTACATCATTGCAATGTTTTTACACGTAACATTATACTGATAAGACTGTAGTATCAGTTATAATGAAAATATCATTTGCCGTTACCCAGCAATTATTAATATAAAACTGATATTTATTTTCACAATTAAAAAGAAAATCTTTTTTCTTTTATCAATTAAAAAAAAAAAAAACAAACTTTTAAAAATAATAAATTTGCTTCCGTATTAATATATAGATAAATCAGCACTCACATCTTTCAACTATACTAGGGGTGGACAGAGAAACCCGCCTCTCGCGGAAACTATTGGTTGGTTTAAGTTAAACATTGATATACAATTAGTATATAGATTAGATATAGATTGCATTCTCAAGCATTCTCAATTAAAATTTGTTCATGTTCCGATATCTATAAATATTTATCTCTGTATCTGTATGTCTCTGCGTCTGACAAAATATACCTACTTTTTTTTTCTTGCACTTCGCATATTATATAATATTATTTATAAAGTTTTAAAAAAATCGTCTTGCATTCGACAGTACAATTATTAAGGAAGATTTTTGGCTATTTAACTTTATACTACGACCAAAAGAAACTGTCAAGTGGGAACAATACGGTGTTATATGCACGGATGCAAATTAAACCTTAATTACCAAGTTTAAAGTTGTTTTTGTCCATTTTTTATTTTGTTGATTTTTCGCATATCTGTCACTCGCGCCGTAACTGTTATTATTGTTACTACATTTAAATTCTTATGTCCTTTATAAATTATACATAATACATATAAAGCACATAAGACTGAACTCCTCCGAAACGGCTGGACCGATTTTGATTAAATTTTGTGTGTATGATAAGTTGATTCGAGGTTGGTTTAATTTTAAAAAAGTTTGTATTTAAAATTTTATCTGATAGAAAAGATTATTTTAATTATTTTTTATTATGTGTTGATTAAATGAATTTGATCGCACTTTATAAATTTCTTTATCTTTACTTCGTTCCGGCGATGGCGCTTTTATTGGATTGTAGGAGAATAAGAAATGCGAGCGAAGACGCGGGCTAGCCCAAACTTTTAGTGCTACAATAATATACGTGTTTCTTAGGTTCGGGTTTAAACAAAAATATTTTTGCATCTGACGACCCAATTTTAAGGAAGGTTAAACATCACACATTGGTTAGGTTAGGATGCGAGCATAAAAATAACGTTAAGGGTGACTGACGCGCGCGGGGCGCGACGTGACGCGTAGATCGAGACATTTGACATTTGTCAATAGAGGGCGCTACACTTGATTATAAATCGTCTTTTGTTGTAGAAGTTGCCATATTTGCATGTTTTATTTAATGGACTTAACATTTTTTATTAGTTGACAGCATTAGTTCGGATAGAAACATAATATAACCTAATATCAGTTGCCATGATAATGTTATATATTTTTTTTGACAATAACAAAGTTTTACGTGTTGTTTATACTTCAAGTTAGGAAGATAAAAATGAATGCGGGCGAAGCCGCGGGCTACAGCTAGTTAGTTATAAAAATTAAACTACACAATATATACTTATTAAAAAAGGGATCAGTTCTAATGCAGAGTAAATGATTTATGTTTTTGCACAGATCGTTTAATACCAGTAGTGAATTTCATAACTTATATTTCAGGTGTAAATAAAGTCAAAGAGGTAAATAGCAGAAGAAACTGAACCTCAGCCCTTAAAATTAATTAAGAGAAACACGCCTATTGCGTGTACACATTAGTCAACGAATACTGAATTACTGTTAACTTGCTAAAAATACGTAGTTATATTTTTATTTTCTTCTCGCTAACAAAAACCAATCTCTACATGGGTGTCAGTTTAAGAAGATATAATGTATATTTAGACTAAGTCAATAGCATATACAATAATTTATTAGTACGCAAGTGAGGCCCAGATACATTCGAAAATTTTGTCGAGGTCCAGAAAAATAAAACATAAAGCGCTTTCAAACGTATTATAAGTAGGGCTATGTAGGTATATGAATATATTATTATATTTAAATGAATATGTAGATATATATAACAATATTTGGCGGTACTACTTTTGACCTTCCGATTCGCCTTTTACCGACTGAATGAACAAATGCACTCAATAAATAAAAAATACCCACAACACTGTCTCTTCAGTATTAATGTGATGTTACGTTTGTTTTAATCAATCTAATTTAGGAACAAATTTCGTTTAGTCTCTTATGCAACTGTATTTACATAATATTAAAATATAAACTGAAGTCGATAACTAATTAGAAACTCTTTCTTTGTGCATATATAATTAGCAACATAAGAACGACAGTGGTTAGCCTCAGAGTTCACAGATAAGTCGGTCGGACTATGGTAGAACCACGAAGCAGCAATGGCTGTTTCGGGACTCGCCAGGCTTGTTCGAGGATGTACCGTGACGATATTTTTCTTGTCCGATTCGTCTAAAAGTGTAACTCAGAAAGGTAGGGATTACGAATTCAATTAAGCACGATGCTTCCCCTGGCACACCCCTACCACTTTTTTTTTACATCTGTACCTACATCTACGCCTACATGCCTGTCGGTTATGTGTGATACTAAACTTAACATCGCTTGTCTTTAATATATCCTGTCACTCTGGTATAAGTTCTTTCGTACATGTGTTCTATATCATATTTATTAATTGCGTTATGGGTTTCAATCAAGTTCGTGAGAGTGCTTCGTGTGATACGTGATGAGTTTCGAACGGAACGCGCAACTCTTCGCAAAATTACACATTTACACAGGATGTCGGTAAAGATTCGACGCCACCTCGGTCCCCCCTATCTCAACTTATGAATAATATTTGTTCAAAGACTCGCCACAAACGATGTTTTTCGCGTAACTTATTATTTCTCTTGTCGACCCATACAGATATTGTCTTGACACAAACAGTTAGTTAATGATAACATATAGGTTATCATTAACGTAAAATCGTTAAAGTTTGTGGATTTATTATCATTGCTTTTTTTTCCTTCATTGTACTAGTACTTATATTTAAAAGCTTTTCACTCTTGTAAAATTTTAGTTAGATCAGTTAATGTAACTTAACACTACAACATTTTTTTGTCAAAAGTTGCCTATGATCTAGAAACCTAATGATATACACTAGACAAATCACTACTAATAGTGGTGGAGCCCGCAATAACATCTGTTACACGAATGAGCCGGCTCATCCGGAGTAATACCATGACCAGAGAAAACAGGCGTAAAGTAGAAGTATTATGCGTCTCGTCTGATGAGTGAGGTGCGGGAGGCCCAATTTTTTTCCCTTCCCATCTTGTTCTAATAAGGATGGCAAGAGGAAGAGGATTGGATGGGGAGGGAATGAATAGGAAAAGGAAATATTCTTTTTCCTGTCTGTGTCTCCTCTGTCCATTAAAGGTATGCGTTGCCGCATTTGCGAAACGATTCATTTGCTTATTGTGGATGGCTATGGGTAGCGGTCACTTGACATCAGGTGAAACGCTTGCTTGTTTCCAACCTTATTCCATAAAAAATATATAAAAAATATACTAAAAGAAATACCTGCAGCGATCTCACGGAATATTTCCGTAGTCTGATATGTGACAAAGGCTGTACTGTACTGTAAAAGCTGTACCTAGAGTTTTACGCTGCTAGTCCCAGGTTTGAACCCCGGACAAGGGACAAAAATTACGAAGGCGATTGCTAAGACATGCAGTGTTAATTATGATTTTCTGTGTAAATTATATCGAAGCTAATTAATGCTTTTTTCTCTTTTCAGGTAACTGACAAAATAGTGTAATTCTTTCTACAAATCCACTGGATGGTTAAGAAAAGGTATCTAATGCATGTTTTGTTTGGATAATATTATTCTTTGTATCTAATAACTTAGTTGTAAGTAATTCATAAAAACGTATAAATTAAATTTCCAATATAAGTACTGTTGGGTTCTTGTTGCTAAAATGGATCTGTAGTGGATTTTAGTATAGGTAGGCGCTGGAGCAGTAAAAGGTCGTCGCGTTGCGTTAATAAAACACTGGTACTGAATTACTTGCTTTGTTGAGCACACTCATTAATAGTATATGTACTAAACTATATTATTTGTTCATATTTCTATTTATTACAGGCATAAATTATTTTTAAGGGCTGCAAAATTTTTCGACAAATACGTAAGACGTGTGTACGTAGACGTGAATAGCTATGCGCACGTCAGAGGAGTTCCGTGAATTAAAAATATCATTGTCGATTTTGAATAAAAGCGATGGTCAAAAT
>DWTW01000216.1:0-18799 GCA_018246275.1 Papilio slateri
CTCTCGATGAAGGCCGTCCAGGAAGATGTTTGCTGCTTCCATTGTCATATGGCCTGTGCGTGCACAGGTCACTGCCAATTTCAGGTCCGATCCTGCCGCAGCGCTATAGCTGCCCACTGCAGGTCGGACAGGTTTGTCTAATTTTACCTTCTTGTGGTCACCTCTGGGTGACGACGAGGTATTGAGTGCGTGTTATGACGCACGGGCTGCTTTTCCCTGTCGTGCAACCGCCTTGCCCTTCTCCGGTGTCGCACTCTTGCTGGGGCCCGCGATCGACTCAGGCTTGCGACCCGAGTCAGCAGTTTGCTTGTCGCTGGGGCCAGCTCGAGGCAGCGCCGTGTTAGGGGTTGGAGGATTCGCAGCTCCAGGTGCTGCGCCCAGTTGCGCTCGTGCTTTAGTCGCCTCCATCCGCTGTTTTTTGCTGGGGCGTTTGCTCTTTTTCTTCTGTGTTTTGTGTCTGTAGAGGCGTTGGATGAACCAGTCGCCTTTGTGTCAGAAAGAGTTATGGGTCTTGAGTGTTCCATAGTCTCGTTTAAAAACTTCATCCCCCCAGCTTCTCACCCTCTATGGAGCCCGCACCTTTGAGAACGCCTTACTCACAAAATTCAGGCATTGGGATTACTGGGGAGATATAAGGGGACAGGGCTGTCTTACAGTGCGACATCGGGGACTCGATCAGGTTGGCAGCCATGTCTTAAAAGGCCATGGCTTGACCACTTGCACAACCGTCAATTGCCCCTTCAGCATGATCTTCACCACCGCAAGATGTCCCGTGACACCCCGCAGACCCCACCCTCCTCGCCTGCGGCCCTTTGACGGGACGCTTGGCCGTTTCCTTACCTGTGGCTAGCAGGCAAGGCTACCTTTTAGCCTGAAATCGGGACCAAAGAAGGCGTGTTGCCTGACGTCACTTTAAAAACCCATGTGACGCTCGGCTCAACCCCCCAGGACTCCGTCATCCCTGCATACGGCGCTCCACTGCGCAGGACCTAGCGCAAGTGGGTGTCAAGTCCCACCGGTTACACGCACATTCACCGGCAGGAAGTGCGTGGTTTTCTCAGCCGTAGCTAGTAAGAGGTTGATATACCAGTTACTAGATACGTTGTCGGGGGTGCACCGGAGCCAGGAGTACCCATCCATTCGGGGTGTTACGTCCTCGTGGATCGGTACACCTAGCACACACTGAGAGGTGGAACTCACAACACACCCCTATTAAATAGTAAATTGCAGCAGCTGCTACTGTTTCGACGTTCATGGCTTGATGACAATCAACTAATGTTTTATAGTATACCCGATCATGTGGACAGATCCACGATCATGGCGCCTTCCGTGATTCCCTATCATGGCCAATGGTGTTGAGGCGCTATTACAGTTATGTCACAATAAGCAACCAAGATGATCTCCTTCCTAGGCCTCTTTTTTCCTGGTTTTTCCTTGAACAATACTAAACTGCAGCAATCGATATTTCAAACTACGCATTATATGGTCAAGGTATTGTATATGTATTTTCTCCTTTTAATATAATAGCTTTAATGTTAAAAATGAAATATTCATGATACCACGCAAGAGTATTGTAGGCATAAATAAACGATAATTTACTGAACTACTACAGAAAAATTGAAATCAGTTTAAAAACCATTCCTCTGCAGCTTCAAAAATACCTAACCTAATAAAAAATATACCTGAAAAAAATATCAAAAAACCGAGAGCAGATCCAATAATATAAAATTTCATTTGCGCAGTGCTTCACCGCAAATGTTGGAGTATATTGGAATCGTAAAACGCTACCTATCAAAATTGTATGCGTATGTAATATAATAGAAAGTATAGGTGCAGTACAATAGTTGTTACGTCTCAGATCTAGGGTTCGATTCCAACCGCAGCACAATAGACATATATGGTTATATATTTTGCTGAGTTTTGCTTACGAAACAGCTCATGGTTAAACTTATTGAGGTGACAGCATAAGACACAACACCTAACTTTACTTTTTCATTATCATCCTCTTCTTTCTTTAAATGACTTTTTCCTTTCCACTCGAATTGATATCTGTTGATATAGAATAAATCCTTAATTTTTATTTTCGAGTCGGTGTCAGTCTAGGTAGGTCTGTAACTAGTTATATTTATTATTCCAAAATAATACATGTTGTTGATAAAATAAACAAAAAATGTAGGAAACGGAAGCTTATTGCAGGGACATTAAACCATATCCGCGCCGGTTTCCAGCTGGAACCTTCTTACAGTCATAAGTTTATCTCTTTACAAATGTATACAAGGATAATAGCAAAGGATAAAAAATGAATTATATATGACCTTACTTAATTTTGAAAGTGTTGTAGTATAATACTGTTTGCTAAGAATTATAACATTATTTCAATCAATCTTTATTGTGTCTGATAAATAATGATTGATGAAATAATACGGAAGAAGTTTATTAAAACACTCCGAGATAACCGTCGTAAAGACGTGATTATCACTGAATAGGAGGTTAGAGAGCCTTATACCCTCCCTCATAGAAAAAGTACCGCAAACAATAAAAAAAACTCACATCGGAAAGATTTTATCAGACATCTTATTAACCGCTATTCTAAAAAAATTTCCGTAAATCGATAATATTGAATTTTATATTAATATCGAATATAGATTACGTTATTTGTGTATGCGACTGCACATAGCATCGTACAACTGCCTCTCAATGACTGACCTTAATCTCCGGTTTAGTGAGTACCAATACTGGACGAGCGATGGGCATAGATGTCCGTAATACTATATTGCGTAATGTATGGAAATTGGATTTTGCAAAGTAAAACAAATCGCATGTGAGAATTGCATTTAGTTTAAATAAGATTTATTTCATCAAAGATGATGTGATGTCCAACGACAATCGCGTTCAACGTTCAAAATACTTATAGGTTTTTAACTTCAATTGCGGACTTTTACAAATCTAATTTGGACTTTTGCACATCAAATTCATATTTTCTAAAATCAAATTCGGTTCAATTTCATATGATAATGATCGTTTAAAAGCTGTATTTGATGTGCAAAAGTCCGAATTTGATTTTTAAAAGGCTGATGAAAATATGATATATAAAATAAATTGAAATTAAAAACCTGTAGATGGGTTTAATGTGTTGCCAGACTTTCTGTGGGAAAGAGAAGCGAGTAGTTTAAGAAAGGGGGAAGAGGGGATGGAGGTGGTGAAGGGGACGATATATGTCGCACCTCAAGACAAACACACAAGTATAAATTCCTCTTCACGCTTATATTCTCTGACCGTGATTTCATTAAGAAACACTAAAACTTTAATTAAAAAGTAAAACATAATGCTATTAACATTTCAAATTAAAATAAAATTAGTAACTAAATCGCAAAATCTTAAGATATGCGAGAGTACTAACGTCATTAGACACACGAAAGCGTCGCGTCGTAGCAAAGTTCAACTCAAATTCATTTCGTCGAGTGGGTCGCGACAGTCACCGCGCACCGGAATTAATGCTCCGGGCGACTTTTGGAGCTGCACACTGACGTATATACCGCAGGGCTGGTTTAAACTGCAACCGGAATTAGATTGGTTTACGGTAACACTTCGCGAATTATACTTTTTGCTATAAACTATGAAAAGCTGAGATTTTGTTATTTATGTGTCCACCGTAGCCTGGATCAATTCTAGAGCGACAGTAATAAGAATATAGACTATGATCATTTTGTATGTATCTAATGTAGTTTACTCATTGAGATCGAATTATTAAACTAAAATTGGTTTAATAGTTTCAGTTCAGTTTGTAGTAATAGTAGTAGTGTGTATTATAATATTTATAAATATTTTCCTTTAATAATAAAACAATATTATTAAAGGAAAATAAGTAAGTAAAAAAAGAACTGGAGACCATGGCATAAATCGTTATTATACATTTAATTTTTATTGTTCTTGTCTTCTATTATTTACTAGTGATCCGCCCCGGCTTTGTCTGGGGAGCACTAATTATGTTGATCCGATCTTCACAGGATCACTCGCTAGAGCAATCTGAAGATTTCCTTAAAATTTCAACCAGCCGGAGTCTTTACATACATACATAGATTTATAATTAATTGTTTGATTTGTATAGATTTATTCCAGTAACTTAAAACGAATTATTTGTAAGAGGTTAAAACAGCAAAATGTCCAAATAGCAGAGTTGAATATTTAGTTCAGTACACTCTGATAAAAATAACCGTGAACACGTGTTACGAACCTAAGGTACTTAGGTCACCTTAGGTTCGATTTCAATTACTGTTCCACCAAATTGGAATTAAGCAGACAGAAAATAGACTCAAGCAGGCGAACTAAACTTACAGTGGCTATAAGTATTATATCAAAATCCGTCAGTGTAGACCACATACTCTTAAATGCAAAGTTTCCCCTTAATACGTGCGTCATGGTTCAATATTAATATGTCATATTCAAGCCCACAAGACCTTATATTTAATAGTCCATATCCAAAGCTATTAAGCTACTTATAAAGAGATTAAAAACAATGATAATAAAGCTCATAAACAGTAATCATTTTGATTGTATAATGCAAATAATTAATTTAATTTATACACTACAAACATGTACCAGATGAAGTTCGTGCAATAGCTATTGGGTGTCATGTAAGCCAAACTTCAGCCACAGCTTCGTACGCGATCCTAACAACTGATAAAGACTACAGAGTTGAAACTAGGAATATAGCTTCTAAAGCAGTTTCACATTATCACATTCTGATTTCATAACAACGAACTTGTAAGCACTGGTTTTAAATTAAACAACGAGGAGTTAGAAACATTATAAGTTTTGAAATGGATTTTGTATTTTGTTTTGTTATACACAATAATTAGAGGGGACTAAATATACTTTTCTAATAAATTAAGGTAAAAATTAAGCATATACAAAAACTAAGAATTATATTCTAGTGAGTACCTGCTTCAACTAGACCAATGATGACAAGGAAGTCGATTAACCCTGCTTCTTCTGCTTCCATGCCAACAAATCATTAATAAACTCAAACGCGGCAATAGTTGTGCAATTTATCATATTAATCAATAAAGTTTATATCTTACAATGCTGAATAGAAGTCTCGTCTAAAACTGTATAATACAAATTCATTTTCTTCACGCATTACTTATTAGTAGAATAACAACTATAACCAAGTTAGAATTTTTAATACACCTTGCTGGTTTAAAACCACCCTCTCGTAATTTCCCAATGTTGACAAACGACAAACATGACTTTAAATTCGGAATTAATTAAGTGGTTAGAGCAGCCTAAACATAAAATTAATTCCCTATTGCGCTGATGCAAACATTAGCCGACGTCTCGTCTAGCAATCAGATGGGAGTTGAGTGAACTTCAGGCTATAAAACTGTTGCTGGTCGCCCCCCCCCCTCCCCACCTTAGGAATTAGACTGGCATGACGCTATTGTCTATGTTTATCGTGTCCACGATGAGCCGCGCAGAGTGTTTACGAGAGAGATCGTTAACAGCTGTTCCACAACAACACCTACGGACATATCGGGTATTTTTATGAGAGCGAACAAAGAGGTTACAACTGGTACGGTAAGGTAATCTTGGAATAACTATCATGAAAAGGCAAAAATAAATAGTCAACATATTAAAAGAAGAAAATAATCGCATTGCTTCTTTATTCACACTAAGAGTGAATAAGACTACGACCAGGATAGTGAAGTTCCATTCTTATATCGCCACATAACAGCCGGAATTATCTTCAGCCAAGAGATTGTTACGGAAAAAAAACTGCAAGGAATCTTTTCTGTTAGAAGAGGCATAATAATACAAATAGGTGAAATTCGATAGAAGTAGTGGTAATTGTTATATAACATGTGTCGAATATAAATATTCCCGGACATTAAATTCATCTCCCAAAAATAGAAACTCAGATGTGCATATAACCTGTACGCTTCAAAGTCAAAGAAATAGAATAAACCTAAAGAAAAATCAAAAAAGTTCATTTATCTACATTGTAAGGTTACGTAACATAAAAGAGGGCAAGGGAGTGACAAAAGAGGATCGAAGATCTTCGCAAAAAAAGTCGTCGGAACGTGATGGAAGTTCTTAAACGAGAATCGATGTTATGATTAAGGTGGATGACATCGCAGTCCGGGGAGGCGGCCTACAACTTTAACCCGTGTCATTACTTCCGATCGTGTTACTACATGAATTTAAAGGCAGTAACACACTGATGGTATAAATTTAGGAGACTAGTGCACAAACAAATTAAAAATGGTAAAGCACCGCTGATCTTTTGTATGCCGCCTCGACCGAAAACTTAGCAAGATCTCTCAGAAAGGGACCGTATTTCAAAGTTTTTTTTCTTACCTATCCTTATATTTATAAGAGACAGACATTTATAAGTTGCGGTCAAAACTTTAGCCGCTTTAGCTCTTGCGTCTATAAAAAAATCACATCTAGGGGCACGTTGAATTTAAATTGAAGGCCATGATTTAGGCGAATTTCAAGAAAAAAACATAGTACTTATTTAAAAGTCTATGTGAACCGATGCTACGTTTAGTATAAAAAGTTAAGGTTAGTTGGGCCATAATATTACAATGATATTGTGGTTAATGGTTGGAATACGTATGTCTATCTATGTTATTTCTATAAAGTTTCGAGAAGCAGTGTGCCCTAGCCCTATGATTGGCATCAGGCTACGCTTACGTATCTGCGGAACCCCAGAGAGTCTACCTATAATATAATATACATTCCGACGGGAAGCCGGCGACGAACAATGGCCGACTCGGTCAATAATTGAAGTACGCTAGCGTTCTGATGTTATCATTACTGTCCCCTGTTTTATTGACGTGCCGACTGACAATTACGCACATAACGAGATGTGTGCTTATAATCGATGATGTCCTCATAGTGCGTGTCAACCGCCGTTAACAAGCTCGACTCATCCAAGCACTTAACCTTTAGGTACTTCAAATAAGCGATCGCTTGTTTTGCGAACTGGGTCTTTTTGATTATCCGATAATCATTTTTAATATCTATCACTCTCTTAACATCAACAAGTTACTGCAACTCAGAAAGGTATGTTTGGGTGGTTCGCGCTTATTGAAAGGGTTAATGAACTAAGAGTGGGTTATTCATATTGTTACAAAAGTGAGTGGAAGTGGTTAACAGAGGACGTCTTAGACGAAATTATAATGACCAGATCTATAACATATTCAAGAAAGACGTAAATAATATGGATATATATGTGCGTGTAGAAGAAGCGAGAGGGGATGTGGTCCTTAATAGAAATCCGTAATATCTGCTAGCTCCACAGGCTTACGGACGTGTATCAATATTAATGTATTTTTAAATTAATAGGTACTGTGTACAAATTATCCAACTTCGGCATGTAAGAGTTGTTTACACATGAAAACTTCCTAGTGAACAGATTAAGTAATCCTGAGACGAGAGCGAGCTCGCTGCAACGCAGGGTGGCGTTAATTCAAGCAAAAATTTCCCAAGCGAAATGTGTCATGTCACTTATGCTTTTTATTAATAAGTCCATTTTTATCTATACTAATAAGACTAGTAGCTTTAATGCTAGTCAAGATAAACAAAGTATTTTACATATCGAAGTGGATTGGCATGTGATCGAATCAAAAGATAAAACTGTAATTGAATACAGAAGAGTCAAAAGAAATAGAACACATGATGATCATGATTCGAAGCCTATGAACATATCCAATACCAGAAGTATCGCAGATACGTCAGCGGAAAGGAGGAAGGTATGATTTGTATCAAAAGCATAGAGAAATCAACCCTATTGCTTTTGAAAAATAGAAGCCATGAAGCTATAAGTATAGGCACAAAGGAGCGTAAGTACTACGCCATTTTCCTGCACGCATGTAAAAGAGCTATTCAATAGCAGACACGCAGCTAATAAATTGCAGACGTCAACTCAATATTAACTGGCCGGTACGGTCGCGTGTTAATAAAAAAAATAAAATTACGGTATCTTAACTAAAACATTAACATATAAAATTAACATAACAACGTTCGTACTATCGCTGAACATGGTGTCCATTTTAAATTAAGGCTTACTTTTGATAAAGCGTGGTGTGCTTTTTATATTTTTATAGGTGTGTATTCAACGTCTGTTGTTCAACACACACAACTGCAAAAATGTACAGAAGATTCTCGAACTTGATAATTTAAGAATTATAGTTAACTAGAGTTTTACGTGTTTTATTTTTTTTTAACTATAATTATTATCCTTTGAATGATCACTAAATTATATACACCTATTAAACAATCGAGGCCAGTCATCGGGGTTTGATATTATATACATATACCCTTAGCCGATGGCCAAGGTCGTTTATCGTTCCCAAAAAGATATTCACAAGCGCTATTAATATAGAACGGAACTAAAGCATAAAACGTGTCGGCGATACGGCACGTTTGCCCCGAAAAATATGAGCACAATCCGGAGGCTGCGCGCCGCACGATATCAAACTAACTGCCCGTGCGTCACGGTCGAAATATGAAAAAATACATACATACCGTATAAATACATGGTTTATCTGTGATCCATATAAATAGGTATATAAATTAAACAAGAACTCGAGTAGACAGCGAGTGTTTCACTGTGGTATGTAACCACCTCATTGATCTACGTCCGATAAGTTCTACCTATTCTGTGAGTTCGTGGATCTTCTTCTATCTGCCGGCCAGTCGTATAACAGCAGATGCTGCTTCTGGCTCTACGACTGTTATGTTCATAGCGTAAGAATTTTTAAAGTTGGGTTTTGGTGTATTGTTAATTTTCACCAGAGTAAACTGTCATATGATGTTGATATACATTCTAGGAGAATGTTTGGATACCTCCGGCGTATTTGTATTTGTCGACGCGGAGATGTAATGTACACGTTATAAAGTTAATCAACTCGGGGTTCGTATGTCGCGTTTACTCTTATCCGACCGACGCTTCCATCCGTCTCATTTTATCTTATTCCCGGAAATTAAGTAACATCTACCACGAACAAAAAAACTGTATTAAATGAAGTTGCACAGGAAAATATTAACGAAATCACTTTATGAAATTACTGCCCATGAGAGAAACATTGCGAGTTCGTTATAAATTGTCTAGACATTAAGTAAAACCCATCCGAATCAAAATGCATGGATATTTTTGATGAGAAACATGTATTGCCACGCCTTGGCAGTAAAATCGACCAGTATGCCGTGATGGAAACCGGTGTGACGCTCCAATGGCGTTACGCCTAAACTAATTTCTATTTATAAGTATGTTTATTCTGTAACTATTACTTATTATAATTAAAATAATAAGTAAAACACATAGATTTTAATTACGTAACTCCATTCACTTTTTGTTATTTTTAATTACCGTAGATAGACAAAAAGCGAAAAGCGATATTTAACTCTGTCTACACATTTATAGTTTCTGGGAAAAGTTTATATTTATTTATGACATATAAAAGAAAATAAACATGAAGTAAAAGACGAGTAAAAGCAATATATTAATACTTAAAAAAAGACAGTTTAATACTTTAAAATGTTTAGCGAGCACTGGTATCATCAATTGGATTTCGAGACAAACGAGCAAGCAGCTCAACCGATATTCAGTTACCATCAGCTATCAACGTCTCCCCCAGCCACCAATCTTTTTGTGGGAAAGAGGGTGGCAGTAGGCCAGGAAAGGAGAGTACAAAGGGAATAAGACCTGTAGCACTTCAATCATCAGAAGAAGCAAAGAACTTCTACTTCACAGTCCATTTTTAGGACATAACCGAGTTGAGCAATACTCGATTCACCACTTAGTATTACAAAATAATCCTACAAGCTGTCTAATGACAGTAATCGACATACCCATTAAATGGAATGTGAATCGAGTCCAATTTAGAACTATAAGTGAGTCTGATCTGACAAGGAATATAATTAGACATAACAGAACATAATTGGCAGCAATCAAAACATGAAATATAATCATTGTAACGGTAAAAATAGTAAGAGATATAAGGGTCATTGAACGAGTGTTTTCATTTTCATTAATACAAATGTTTGCTTCATTTGCCGATTATAATCTATTTGAATCCGGAAGTTTTCACTAATTATAATTTTATACCATTGTATTAAAAAATATACTTACCCTAATACTTTAATGACTGGCAGTGTATCTCGCGAACTGTGAACGATTTAGTAGAGTCATAGTCGTTTCCAAAGGAACGATGTACGAGTGTACGCATAGAATTAAAGTTCGTCGATCCAACTATTCCGTTATCGATCAGACATACACCAATGAATAAAATTCTATACAACATAGACGTGCTTTAAGTGACATATTTTCGGGACCAAATCAACACTAATATTGATGGCATGATGTTATAAATAATAAATAAATCTAGATGAACAGCAATGCCAATTTTTCACTGTTCATATCAAAAATGTAATTTAGCAAATTTTGGATGCAGTATTTTTGTAATCGTATAGGAACAATGGAAATTAATTTCTACAAACTGAGTAAATAAGTCAAAAGCGTTGCAAACCTATTTAATAAATCTTCAAACAAATTAATGCAACTAACGTGATTATTGGAATCTAAGTCGACATGTCAATACACGAATGATATTTTGTGATGAATCAAGATGCTTCATTATAATTCTTACTCCCGGTTTCTGAAAGGCTATCAAAGGAAAAATTATCTAGATTACTGTCAAATGTCCGATCAAATGTTATATGAGTTGCTAGAAGCATTATCAACATGTTTTTTTTTATAGAAACTTAAATTGATTTGACATGATAATTACTTGACAGAAGTGTTATTTGAATAAAATTTGACAAACTTTTCATAAACAGAACGTTAATTACTCAAATTAAAATCTTAAGACTGCATCAAGATATAACGATAATATAACAAAGAAATTTAGTATGCGTTACTATTAGAGATGGCCGACTAAAAATACGAAATTACGGGCTTTAGTGTAAAGCGGCTCTTAGAGGAAGGAACAATAGCGGACAATACGCTGAAATTTCCAGCAACTGAATACCTCAGCCGTCGCTACCAGACGCCAAACAAAGTGAACACGCTCAACGGGAGTTAATTTCTCTCGAAACTACAACTTATGTCACTTTAATACTACACTACACTTTAATATTTATCCCCTCCTCTAGGTTGATCTTAACTAAGATTTTTATAAGGAGAGATTCAAAAGTATGACCTGTTTTCTAATGGTATTTTCTCGGTAGCTGAGACGCAATAAGAAAATGGCAAATTATACAGCAGTTACATAAAAAGTGAAAAATAAATTTAAGCAAATATAAAGGTGGTACCAATAAGTCAGACATCTATGCCTGATAATGCATTTACAATATCTGTTTAAATAGAATAAGGATTCTAGTTTAAGAAGACACACAATTCTTTTAAAAAGTAAATCCAAACCATAGTAGCAGGTAGCGACGTGAAGACTCTTGATACAAAGCGCCTAATGGAAAGCGTAAAATAATCAGTTAAAATAAATTCTTCTCTTTTAAAATATATTATTTTTCTGCAGCGGCAGTATTAAACTTGATTTCAAAGATTTAGATTAGTATATCCACGTAAATATAACTAAAAATAAAAAAATGTGATGTTAATTTTCTCTTCAAAGACACTGTATGATTGCGTTCAAAATATATTTCGTTTGTCAATAAGCAGGAAGCATCATTCGTACTTGCGTACGTCTATCTAAGGGACATGTCTCAATGACTTAAGTTTTAAGTAATACACAGCTGGCCGGCGTTTTGGTTCATACACTGCACTGGAACCGTTTTTTCCAAATTACGAAGAGTATTGTCGATTTCGTTGTTTCTGCAATGTTAACAATTAAAAGAAGACCCTTTTTCGTGAAACTTAACATCACCTGAAAATAGCAACTAGTTTACGCAAAAGTTAATGGCCCTAAAGGGATTAAATTCGTATCAATGACCTCTAAGTCAATAGTATAGCGAGACTCGAGTAAAAGTCGCTGCCGACGCGCACCACATAATTGCAGCTGAGAGCTGCAAGACTAAGTCAGGAGTCGGCCATTATCTGAAATTACATTGTCCTCGAGTGCTGAAAGTAAGAACATTAAATGCGAAATGGATTTTACAATTTAAATTGCATACCGTTTGAATGGAACGTTACAGAAACAAAACTTGTTTTAGAATTGTTTTGAATAATATTCAGTTTGAACTTCTGTCCAAAACTTTTCTCAGATGCCGATTAAAACTGTAGCAGAAAACTGGAATAAAATCATAAATTTGTCAAAAAGATGAATATTTCATGAGCATCTGTAAAAAGGTTGTGTTAATTTTCTTTAATTTCATTTTAAATGAATTACCATATATTTTCGTTTATCCAGCAAAGCGTTACAATTATAACTATCTTTAATTATAGTGTAGATGGAATTATAATTTCACTCGGCGATACAAGATATGCCACGTCATAGTGACTCGGCATATCATTCTAATACAATATTTGAAACCTTAATTTAATTGAGATAATTTTTACGTGTACTGGTAATACCATATTTTAATAGATAATTATTACCTTTGTGACACGCATAATACATTAGTAGGGTTCTTTACATTTCTAGTAGAATAAAGATATCTTCAGGTGACAAATAATGTATACAAACATGTCAGCTATACAAGTTATATGATAGTGGTATATTTTCCAACATGGTACATCTAGATTCCGCGTCACGTATCCTTATCGGATGTCACGCATAAAGCGATAAGATCATACGTTCACTGCTCCTGATTACATATCATTAATGTTTCATCCGGTGGTCAGTTTGAAGTGAGGGCCGAATTAGAACAACTTCAATGACGTTCGATGTTTGATATATTTGGGAACACTCAGATTCCTTCACGCCAACGGATGTCTAAAGCGCCGTTATTGTTGTAGGGAACGTACAGTTATTCAATTTGCCGAAATGTGGACAAAGTTCATCGTTCTCGGCGCTGTTTAGTAAACAATTCGAATGCAAACAACCATTGGTACATGTTAAAATACCGTTACGGTGTTGGTACTACTGGGTAGTTTAACAAAGTATTCATTAAATATCATATTTTACCTGGGACTTTATTTACAGCCGTTACAATAGATTGAAGGCTAGATTTTCGATTCTTCAATTTAAATAGAGGCCAGTCACTTAATGGTGTCATAATAGTGTACCCACAAGCAATCCTTTCCAGAAATGTACAACACAACTAATAGTTCCCTCAAAGGCCGGCAACGTATCTGCAGATCCTCGGGTGTTGCAGATGTCCATGGGCGGCGCTGATCGCTTTGGCGTTCCCGCTGCTCGTTTGCCCCCTTCTCGTATAAAAAAAAATAGACTGCGTGAAATAGTCATGAGCTTTATATTTAGGTCACCGACACGATTTAATCAAGCCCGGTGAACAATGGCTAAATCTCTGAAGAAATTTATATTCAGCATGGTTCTTCCAAGAGCTGATTGACGAACTGGACTGATGGTCAAATTAACATTACACAAACATATCGGATCATCATACGTTACTTGGAAAATTATGTAACATTAGCCTGGCTAAGGGCTTAACTTCTATCCAAGAGCAAGCTTACTTAAGTAGGCACCAACTAGAGTAACATAGAAGCGAACTAGCAATCGTTCCAAAGGACTTATGTTATATCTACAGAGGATAGTACCGTCAAAGGTTACAGAATTATCACGATTCAACAAATTTGTGCTTTAGACAAAGCACCCAGTTTGTACAGTCGCATCCATTTAGTAAAAGCTCTACAAATTTGCGAAGCTTATGTCCTTGGTGTGGGAGATAAATGGAATAGTAATTGTCTAAGTACTAGTGCAGGCGACTGTACCGTCCGTTCAAAGCAATGTTAATTTATTTATTAAAGGAACACCGGATAGATATAGATCACAGGTTCGTGTGAAATGGAACGACAACCTTAAAAAGGATCGATTTGGACCCGATTTAGAAGAAGAAAGAAATATTCTTTTTTCGTTAGTGTAAATTCAGTATACATGACTGACTTATCATCGGTGTCGCAATGATACCTTTAAGTTAATTCACCTTATTCATTTTAGTCATCTTACCTATCGCGATTAAGATATATGCTTTTAATAACATAATCACGATTCTAATTTTCTTAAAGTTGATGTTTACATCAGTTATGTGGTCTTTTATTCAAGACTTTATTTATAGCTATCTCTCTATGTATCTCAGGCACTGCCTTAAACGTAGCCTAAACTTAGATAAAACTTCCAAAATTTTTGTTTAAGTTAAATATATAAAATCAAGTAAAAAAATATAATATATTCAATCGATTTTCTATCATCACATTATACATTGCTGTAAATTCAAATTTTATACAATCTGTTATTTGTGACGCAAGCTCCAAATGTCGTCAAATATTCAATTCTGAATGTACGCAACATTCTTACACAACAAATAAATGTATCTATGAAATTGTCTTGTTGCAGTAGATCGATACTGGAGGCCAACATGCGGTGCAGCGTACCGGAGCCAATTGCTCGACATCAGTACGTCGAGGCACGTTCTGCCATCCTTCGGCCATCACATAAGATTCCCCCTTTCGAATCCCCCTCAACTAAAATATATCGCGTTCGGACTTTTGCTCTGACAATGGAACTGGGAAATGCGGCTAGTTTTCGAAAACAGTGTTACAATGTAAGCTTGCGTAATTGTACTGTGCGAGTATATTATTTTTCAAGAAGTTTTAACGATTACTGTTCAATGCTTATCCATCAATTCCTCCACTGACTCTTAGAAATTACTGGGCATATATACAGCGATCGTAGTTAATGCTTATTGGTGATCACAGTCTTATCATTTCATAAGAGAACGCTGCTTATCCCCCTTAGACTGTCTAATCTAAGAAAGAAATTAAACAGAAGTAGAAATCTACATGTAGTAATCAACATAAATGAATCTAAACATGTGTGTGAGAGACAGAATTGTCGTGACACTCCACTTTATCGTTATCCTCATGTAATGAATACTATAAACCCAATAATCTAAAGCTGCATTTTTGCTGCGACGTAGTACAAAATCCATATTCAAAGTTAGATTAGGTAAACTCAAAACAACAACAATAGTTGAATACGAATTTTGAAACGATGAGCTGTCGCTTGGTTCGTAAAATCGTACCTTAAAGCATTAGTCTAATGGCGCCTCAAATAATTGCAATAAATTTTCATTGATAAGCAAGAGGCTAGTCAAATTTCAAATAGCCCGAAGTACATCATTGCGCAAACTCCAACTAATCTTAGTTCTACACAGACTAGATCACCTTAAGCTTTATCGACTGACAGGAAACAAATTAAACATACAGCCCGTAGGCGCGATTTAGCAACGAATTATTGCGATATCGCAAATCTATTCGATTTATTAATATGAAATTGGGTAGCTAGACATCGGTTCAATGTCTCGGCATCTGACTATTGCTGTAACGGTCAGGGGTTCAGATCCCAGTCAAATGCCAGCAGAGGTAAAGCCAGCAGGGGCTGTTGCGTACAGACATAGTGGGGAAATGTATAGGCTCACCATTTAAAACCTCGAGTTACATAATTTAGAAGCTCGGAATATTTGCTATGTTTCTTGTATTATGTAAGGCCGAATATTTTAGCACGCTGTGAACAGGAGACGCACTCGTATACCTTCTTTTTCAATGACGTAATGAAGTAGTTATTTTCGGTGACGTTATTGCCGTTGCCCTTGTATTGTTCAGCGATCAGTTTCTCAACATTTAGGTTTAATAGATGAACACGATTATAAGACAGGCCTTATAACACACCGTGTCTTATATTTGACATTTTTTTGTACGTAGGATTCGAACAATTGATTGATAGATCATAAATTGGAGTGGTTCCGAGTAACAAGATTATTACCGACTAATTTTTATTCTAGGCACTATTCCGAAAGTTTTCATCAATTTCTTTTATATAATGCATAATGATATAAAACTTTATCTCATTTTTATCACCAGTTCTTCATAGTTCTGTTATACTATTCTCCAAAACACGAGTTTTATCGCTTTTGCGTTAATACCATTTTTTTATGTAATACATACGCTATTTAATAACCTGGTATAGGTAATTGTATTATAAGGTATTACGTTCAACTATCAAAGTAATGTTTGAGGAAAATTAGTTTATTATTTGTTAATGTCGCATAATACTTGTCCTCTATACCAAACCAGATTGATCTTCTCTTTATGGCTCAATATTTGTTAAAAATAATACAGGTACGTTTCCTTTACACTTTAATAAATTAAATATGAAATTCAATTCTGTGGTAAGACATCTTACAAATGCCATGACATTTGGCGACGAAAACTTATCAGACAGCGATGTAGTTGCTTTAACAAATCCTTGGCTTGAGTACAATACAGCGGTTAATCCAATTTCTGTACTCGATGCACACTGTCCCGACCTGCAGCCATCACGAAACAATTCCTTGTATTGTATATTTTAAACGTACCTTTTGGCTCAATCATTTCAAGTGTAAAATTCCATTCCACATAAAAAACGAGTCATCAAAGGGAGTGGAGAAATTCGTAAGAATCTGCATAACCTTTTCCATTCTGATTATTTTTCTGAATGTTTAAAATACAAAAATCATTAGCATTAAATTTGCCATGTTACAAAAGGTGATAGTAATTTTCTTCAACTATCAAACTGAAGTAGATCTATCTTAAAAGAGCATTAAAAAAACTCTATAAAAATACCTAGAAGACAAATTAAGATAATAAGCTAAAGGAAATTTGCGACAGAATAATTACTAAATTGCAAAGTACTGCCGCGGGGACGACGGCTCTCATTAAGTCTATCGCAAGAAAGGAAGAGCTACGAGAATGTCTTTTGTGTAAGAATGTAATTTGTAAGTTATTTAAGGTAATAATTAAACGTTCATATTTATTAAAACTTTGAATTTATTAAAGGAAATGAAAAGATATGTTAAGAAAACATATTGACGGAGGATCACTAAAGGTACCTTAGTATGTAAGTGTAGTAAAGGTTTATTTTTCGGCGTCTTTATTTTATCTATGAGCAGGACATGAAATTATTCTAATCAGTCCAATGCCCCTCCTCTCTCATATAAAAAATAAAAACACAAAGAAAACTTTTAAAGTCGTAAGTTTGAGTATCTACAATTTGTAGTTTTTTGTTCACTTCTATAAAGTTTTTAGCAATACCGGATCATAATAATATTTATGAAATTTATGAGGAAACGAGAGAGGTGTGCCAGGCCGTCGCCTGGAAATCAATAATCTGTGCCTTCCCTTCTAGGTTACAGTCGTGCTTATCTATTTAATTACATTTATTATATAAGGAAACGTGACGATAAGTACATTTTAAATAACATGTATTCGTACATTTTATTTCTAAATTCGCCGCAATCAAGGGCCCTCCCTTGCGTAGTGTAATCAGCTTGCAGCAAGCGCGATCGCAACACTGCTCTACGTCAGTACGTGGTCATTACCACGTAATTACAATGCACGCTATCCCTATATATGGTGCATATGCAATACCAGACACTTGATTCACAATAAACACAGTGTTAACGATCAGGATTGTCAACGGAAACTACTAACGAGTTGTTTTTACCTAAAGTAAACATATTTTTTAATTAAGTTACACCAACTTTATGTTAGACCCACGTCATAATACCTTCCCTCCTTTAGATATTGTATATGCCAGACACGATCTGTTATGGCACTTAAAGCTAAGATGAGTTATACTACAAGTACGCATAGAACAACGACCTATGCAAATTTGCTCCTTCCTTATAAAAATCGAATGTACTCTCTTTACTTTTCTTCCTACGTTTCTTATAACTCTTTGTAACTACTTTCGTATCATATTCAATGTAAAAGTAAGTTGCAATACTGTCATATCCACTACAATAATGGCATAAGATGACGTATAACATCTTATACGTTCCTGTTGAAGTTTTTACATTGTGACTTGAGATCTTTTATTTTTCACTTGACCAATGAACAAATATCAACATTTTTTTACTTTCCTTTAAAACATCGTTAAAGGTTAAAGGCCAAATTGCTCACATATTTTAGACAAATAAATTTATTTATAGCTCGACTAAGAATTGATCCTCGTGTATCGATTACCTAGGGCATATGCTGGCGTGTTAGTCTATTTGTAATATATTTCCGGAAGCTTTAGAATATAAAGGCCGTACAACTTATAAATATTAATTGCTTCATGTATATTGAAGCCCACATGCCGTGCAAAATGTAAATCGCCCTTATGAAAGGAGAACCGCTCACCGCAAAACGTTAAAGAATCACATCTTTTCCTGATTTACAGTTGTCTTTTTATTTTGATTTCGACATTAATTAGTGAACATTATTTTGAAACATGGTGAAAAAACATCGCCGCTCATAGTTTCGACAGGGTTCGAGCAATTATTCAAACTTCTGTTGGGTTATAAAAATACTAAAATAAGAATACATAAAACTGATTTAGTTAAGATTGGCATGTCATTTCCGACGCCAAGTCTGAACCTGACGCGACAAATCCAATATAAAATCCTGGTCGCAATGCAATATAAAACATTCAATCCTGTTCCGCCGTGTAGGCAATGCATTGTTCCTTAGCCCCGGGCAATCTGTAAATTGTTCGCCAAATGTTTCCCGAGCAGACTAGTTGCACTGACCATTTGAACAACTTGACTTAGTGGATTGCCTTTTTTTTTTTTTTATACGAGAAGGGGGCAAACGAGCAGCGGGAACGCCAAAGCGATCAGCGCCGCCCATGGACAT
>DWTW01000217.1:0-18790 GCA_018246275.1 Papilio slateri
ACCTTATAGTTAGGTAATCTGTTCGTTTTTATTTATCTAATGGTTTTAAAAATAATCCAAAATGTGAAAAAATTATCGCCGCATTAAAAACAAATATAATATTAATATAATCAGCTGGCCTATTTGAAAGGTTTTTTAAAATAGTAGTCAGCTGACGAAATCGCGTATCAGTGGAGCGAATCTAAATTGACTTATGTTACGTGTTGCACGTAGACGTATCTACTATATCACTCATTGCACTGTACACTGCCTTACGCGCTATTAGAAAACGGTATCACTTTCGGTTTCGACACAGCAGTCTAATGATGACTGGCCGCGGTGCACTCGTTCTGTTACCGCCTCATGCGCAATCGGTTATTACGATTCGGATGTGGGGTAATGTTTTCTCTGATAATAGCCGTTATATCTCAGTTCTACTAACGATTTAACCGCGATATGGATCCTATTTAAGTTACATGCGCCACTTGTTACGCCTGATCTATAGAAGAAACGAATCAATGGTACCCGATGCAATATGATGGTTATGAATTTAGAAACGTTTCCTGTCTCTCGAGAGGCTATTAAGAAACTGAAAGTGCTTACAATGTTTATACTTCTCTGATATCTTTATACTCATATGTTCGATTTTTAAAACGTTGAAATGGGAAAATTTACGGTCTTAAATTTTTTGATAAGTTAATTTCGATCATTAGTTTACACGTGCAGTGCTTGGTACAATACTTATGCTGGGGATCATAATTTTATAATTAATACAATTCACATTCAAAACAATCGTTTAGTCTCTTATTCCTAAAGTGTATACTATAAAAGACGCTACAGGCACGATTTGTACGAACTCAACGTTATGGACACGAAGTTGCGTAAAATATAGTATTACCAGATTATAATTATTATTAAAATACGATCATTTATAAATGCATGGGGCATACCCTATAACGGCAAACTACCGGCCGTGTGAAGTTTTGAGACTTTAATGCATTCAATTTACCCGAACTACGGTAAAAAGTCGATCGTCGTCGCTGTTGCGTCGTCTTTTACCCACACATTTTCCCACGTTTCTGAACAATTTTTTGTTACCATATTCGACTCTTATTTTTATTTCGTGGCCAAAGTAAGTCAATGTTCGCTACCAATGTTCAAAATTTATTCCAGTTATAAATTTAAAATAGATCTAACTGATCGAGACTTACTTTATAAACTGGGTTAGACATTGTTATTACAAATATGCATCGATTTTAACACTTTTTATAATTAAAAATAGTTAAAATCGATGCATTTTCACTATTTAATATTTTTAAGCTAGCTTACGCTTTCGAGCAGATCAGAATAAAGATGCTCAAAGGTCAGGAACGAAAGCCGGTAAATGCTAAATTTTAAACTCTAAGTCATGAATGTCATATCGGTATTGAAAATTAAAATTCCTTTGGATACCCTAGGACAATCAACTGTATAAAATGTTCATCATCTTATTAACGTATCACTTTGTTGTCATTATCTCAAATTCTAATGTTGATAATATATCATTGTTGCAAATTAGTACAATGTAAACTTACTTTAGCCTATATAGAAATAATCTTTTCCCATAGATCTGGTTTGTTGATATGACACTAGAATGTGTCTAATAGTTTATTCAAGTGCATCAGTAATTCAAGTGTAACATTTTGCGCTTTCCGATTTGACGTCTTAATGCATGAGTAAACTGTTTAAAAACATAAAAAAACTGGACTTACCGCTACGATGACCCTCAAAGTATGTCGCTGACGTGACAGAGCTTTATTTGCAAAAAGCGACATCGAGTATTACACGACTATTTACGGTAGCCCGTGAGATTCGGTCGCTATTTCCCATTGTTTATTAAATTGTACTGGTACTCGTTAATATTGTTGCTTTGTCTCGGACATGACGCAATTCGGATAGACTTATTTTATTCAGATAGAAACATGCAATCAAGCAAGCACTTAAAGATTTTTAGAAATAATGTAAAATAATGTTTAGTCTACTGGTGGTATTTTTTTTAATTATTTGTGTTGGATAAGTCAGATATTATACAATTCCTATTCCTTACCCAAAGTTAAGACCTCGACTCGACTCTCGAAATGCATAACTTTTTTCAGTTTATCATATTTTAATAAATCGTTGGAATTGCTTCGCAAAAGCAAATTCTTATAAGTTCAGAAACCGCATCTGTTCTAAGAAAGCATTTCAATAGTTTGTTTCGATGTTTACGTCTTTAGTTGCTATGTTGTACGTAAACCGAGATGCGAGTACGAAGAGCACGGGCTGTTTGTTTACTTGTCCGTAGTACTAGCGCTCGCGTGGAGTTAGCTCCACTAACGGTGATGCGGGCCGCCTGCGCCACAGTTGCGCGCGGCACTCGCGCTCGCACGACGTGTGTTACTTTGATTACCGCTGTTGCAACAGCTGATCGTAATCGCGAACTATATAAACAATCACACAAAGTTGACGTAAATCAAAATTATATCAATCGTAATGAAGAATTTGAAACTGACGAATAAGGAGATGCTGCAGGAAATGTAGCTCCCGTGATCGATAACACGAAAACGCTCCTGCGGAAGTCCTGCCGCAATGTGCTATATCCTTGTACAAATGACATTTTTCAATTGCAATTTTTAATTCTTTAAGGATTTTTATTTTTAAAAATGTAAATGGACTTTTACTTATAAAAGATACCTTTTGTGCGCTGTGCATGTGAATTGTTTTTTTTTGTTATTCATTGACTGATTTACCTCAAAAATTGGTCGTATTTTTACCGGATATTTTCCCACCAGGTATGTTTTAATGCATATAACTTGTATATGACTCACGCTTTACATCTGATAACATTATCTAACTCTCGGTAACGCAAATGAGTAATATTTGTTAATCGTTCATTTACCACAGTAGTGTGTTTGTCTACAAACTTTTTGATTGCCATACCGATTTGTTATAGCTATTTGCACGAACGATTTTTTATTTTAAATGCGATTTAATGTTTTTTACAAATAAATGCGCTTACTTACCGTATCTGCTTGGTATTGTGAATGCGTGTCGGCTGCCTTTACCCCACCTCCTTTAGGGGTTGTTGTGAACTTGAGGGGTGCGTTACCCTCTGCACAGGCTGCGCGGCGCAACAAAGCTAAATGACTACTTAAAATCTATAGGGATCTTACCTTCTGTACTGTTCATCACGCGTTGTTGAAAAACTAAACTTAAATAAATCATCGTGTACTATCGTGAATTAATTTTATAACTTAAATTTAATTGATTATTAATATGTATAGTAGTATGTATAGATATAGATATACATAGTACCAAAAATATTATTATAAATTCTACTTAATGAAAGAAAGACAGTAGTTATTAAAATTATCTGTATATCTTACAATCTGACACAACAGCACGCGACGTCTGACAGGCCGGGTGAGGCAAGGACTTTCACTGGGTACAATTATTTAAGAGTGGAAATACATTTATTAAGAACTGATGAAGCGGTAAATGGTTAAATTAATCACAATGAATTCTCAGCCACAAAATATGACACGTATCTTTTTAGCATGTTAAACAAATTTTGCCTTAAATAATCGGGTATTTTATGCGTCTTTTAAAAACATGTTTTCCTCAATTTATTCAAATTGTTGTGATATGGCTATCGCTAAATTCTAAAGAATCTATTGCAGACTGGAATCATTATTATAAACACTTTTTTGTTGGCAAGATTATTAAGTATTATTGTTTGATCAAATGTGAGATACCACAACATTCGGTATATGTTTTTGAGTTGAGCTTATTTCTAAAGTAATATACATTATTTCACACAAAATACAAACTTGTAATTTTTATTGTCCTTGATCATTATGTCATATTTTAGTTGTTAGATGTTAGTGTAGCTGTTTGTTCACAATTATTTCAGTTTATTGTTAAATTTCAAAGTATAAGTTCCAATGTATTTTTCTTACACATGATAAATAGGACCTTAACCTACGGTAACATGTTTACCGCATGCCAAAAGTTACTTTCCTTTGTACGCTTTTGAGCAAAATATCGTGTTAATTTACTTTTTTTTAATGTGCCTTATTAATTCTTTAAATGAACTGGAACACATTTAAGTTTTGATTAACTTTAATTCTTAGCGTGTGATCTTTTTATTGTATTGGTTAACAGATGTTAATCATTGTTATTGTTTTTTTTATAGCAATGATTACATCAACTTGCATAACGTGCTGAATTATCAACGTGATCATGAAGATCGTTTAAGTATTTCGAATTATTTTACCACTGTTATATGATTATGTATTGTGAAGGGAATTCTAAAGTTAGTTTTAAATTGGATAACATAATGTGTCCTTTTTTTTTAAATTGTGACCTCACGCTTGTTTTTGTTTCCTTATATTCTATATGGTATAAAGAATAACATTGCTTTTTTGTTGTTAAGTTTTTACGCGTGTAATAGCATCCTGGAATTAAATTTGCGGTTTAGTCATGGAGCCTGTGGGCCACGTTGCGTCGCCGTCACGTTCACCGCGAGCTCGATTTGCTTAGTGATTATGTTTATTATTCTTAACCTTGACTCGCCTTCGCCTCTTCGTTTCGTTATTAGTGTACTCCGTTTGGAAATCAGCATTTACGATTGTAGAAACTTGTCTTGACGCTTTCGGTGGTTTCTATGTATAGCTTTTTATATTTAGAGCCTTGTCTTATTTAAAAAAAAATAATGTATACTTTTATTTATATGATTTAACCTAATTTTCCTTGATATATGATGATTTTTAAAGAATTGTGTATTTTATGATTCGCTTGATTCAATGATAATTATTTCGGCTTAAAACTTATATTACATGAAGATATTGCGTATAACGTGCTGTCAATGTTCATTTTGGGTATTTAAAGGTAGACTTATCTATTTTAGAGCAGAGGTGGGGCGATTATTTTGGGATGTATTCTGTGTTGCCACGGTAATTAACCGTTCATTTAGGGTACGTTTCCGGGGACACTATTCTTGTATCGGTGATTGATAGTGCTAAAGTTATGCATTTTAGAAGGGTGTTAATTTATGTTGGTATACCAAAAGTCCAACATATTTATAAATATGTCTTTTTATAGTAATTAGTAAAAAATGTTAAAATTGAATGTAATAGGTACAACCTGGGTACGAAAATCTTCGTCAGTTTTCAAATTCATTCCTTTATCAAGTTGTAGACACTGTACCTTTTGAAACTAAAGCACTAAGACAACTGTATGTAAAATTAAACTCAAATGAAATAACAACAAAGGTCAATACAGTAAACATCTTTTTAATGGCCTAGTCACTACAAAATTCGAATCAAATATATTATATTTAATTGTCAGCGTGTGTCAGTGTCCCTGATGCAAACAAATGTCAACTTTAAGGTGACGAACCTTCTTTTACTCTGAATGTCGTATTGATTTCATATGTAGTTTCAACAAACAAAATGTATTTTTAAAATCATTATTTGCTACGCTATCGTTGGTGTGAAATACTAGAACGGGTTAATAGTTTACCCAGTAGCAGTTTTCTTCTTTTACATCACGAATACAGTATTATATGTATATTTTTTGTCTGTATAATGAAGTATTGGTTTGCGATGATATCTTTCTAGGTGCGTTTCCTTGGCCGTTGTTCATTGTTACATAATTGTATAATAAGATATATGTATCATAGAGAGCATCGGCGTGTTACGGCTCGTAACCACGCCTCCTCTTCGTGCGCGCGCATTGTTGCAGGCACGCGGACCTCTGCGAAATGTTCGATATTGTAACGAAATTAATTTGGTGTTATATCAAATATATTAATGGACTATATATTAGTTTATGTTCTATAATCTTATGTTTCTTTGTGATAGAAACAAATGTTATAAATAATAGTATTCATGTAAGAAGAATTATCTTATTTCTGGTACAAAAGCCTGCTGATAGGAGATTTACAACGTACTCTTCTTTATTTCAATAAGAAAATCAAAAAAGATAAAATACTTTATATTATCTTATTATCTCATTAGCTATCGACCTGGAGAAGTCCACGGTTGGCTTTGGCATGGCCACTCTCATTTCTAGTCCAATATTCTTTGGCTACTATGTGCTTTTGCCCGGGTTCTATAAATATAAAAGAATCCGCTATTCGGTTTTGCCCCATTCCAGGAAGAACGTAATTGGCTAGTCCATTAAAGTGAATCTGGAAAAAACCATATGGGGTATTTCCAACATGTAGTGAAGACTATATTTTTATCTACATTCTTATAATTTTACTAGTGATCCGATTTCCTGAAAATGTCAAAGAAATCAGTTCAGCCGTTTCGGAGTCAATAGGCAACATATATACACACATTGCCTTTTATATTAGGTTTAAACTTTTCAAACTGTAATAAACGTTATGTGCTCTTAACATTACGAGTTTAGTTAAATACTGCTTGTAAACAGGATATAGTTAGTTCCTGTTATGCTGCAGATTGTTAATTATTAATAATCTGAGTATGGTTTTGTTTGTCTTATATATATACCGCACAATGGTTAGCAACTCACGTGTACACCGAGTACTTTACGAGGATTGGTAACTACGGCTTATGGAACCACTTTCGCTGTTATCTATTATGACTTATTAATTGAAAACTACGCATAAAACAAACTGAAAATCACAAATAATTTTTCTCTGTTGTAATTTACTAGTTTGTTCAGGTTAATGACTCAAGGCGGCAAGGAAGTCAAGGCAAAGACACAAGCACTAGACACGAACGTAGTGTCACTACGTTCCGTAGGTCATTGCAGGGCTTTGTATTTTAAAATTCTAGATAGCATGTGGTTTTTGGGTTGGGTTAACACTTACTATCTTTTCGCTATCGTACAGTAATCTGGTGTAGGTAAGAAGTAGATTGTATATGTGTAGTATGATGAATTCTATACAATAAAAACCAAGCACGTCTAATGTGTGTAGGACCGTAACCATCTTGTTGCCAATCAACCGAAACTTGTTGTTCTATAATGTGTTGGAATAAATTTTTGACGTAACGTAGTTGAGCCGCACTCCGGGATAAAATATTTGGGGTAAATGCCAAGGACAGTTATGAAACACAGAAGTAGGCTTAGCATTTATATACTTTTATTTCACCTTGAAATAAGCGTAAGCAGTGAGCAAAAAACCACTTAGTTTTTGTAATTGTTAAATTGCGGCAACACCCACCTGTGCAAGCAGAGTACGCGTAACAAAAGCTTATAATTTTACAAGGTGACGTCAAGGATTGTGTTTTTAATCAATGCTATTGCAATCTATAGAGAAGCATGTCATTTGTATAAGACTAATTAACATTTGTGTGTTTTAAGGTTTTTTTTTGTTACCTTTCCTGATCACCTTGAATTTTTAGTGGTTATCGGCAAACACCAATAGAAACTGGTATCTTTGTAGTATGCCATTTTCGTTTTATTTGTCAATGTTCATATACTTTATATTATATATAGCTTTAATGCAAACGGTTTTCGTTATTGCTTTTTGTTAAGTTTTAATATCATTTTTTTCCTGCCCTTCTCCTATTTTATGTGGGCTCGGCACAGTTCGACCGAAATCCATACTGTAATAGGTATTGGCTATAGTTTTTTTACGGTCGGCCGCCTGCCTGACGCCTACCCTCCTTGGGCATATACGAAATATTAGTAGATTATGGAAATAATTTACTAATATTTCTTTTAACCATGTCCAACCAAGTTTAAAACTTGGTTGTACATAGTTCACGACATTAGTCGAATGGCGTATTCGAACCAACGACCATGTTGTGCATATTTCGCGGTCCGCATCCTTATCTATTAGGCTATTGGCGTTTTATATTTTAATATCATATTTTTCAAATTTATCCTATGCCATGTTCGCGTTATTTAATGTGTACAAAGACGTATCAACATTTAACGTTGACAATAAGGCAGAATTGACTTCAAAACTTTTTAATGTGTCTATTAAAGTTTCCTAGTTAACACGACTATAAAATAAAATTGAATATATTCGTTTAATTTATTATCGTTGACAACACTAACCAAAGTCTTTCTACTTACGTTTTATGGTACAGTCATGAGTCAGAGATAATAAATCGACATTAATTCTAATGCAGCAGTTTTCGAACGCTTTTGTAAACATCGTTTCGTTGGCGGGATGTGACAATTCGAAATCGCCGTCCGTCAGGAGGTCAGTAGGCTCATATATAAAAGATCCGTGTCTTTTGTCTGTCCGCGTGTTGCGTACTTCCGTCGCGTGAAAGCGGCTTTCTCCCCGCAAATTGGAGTAGTTTGTAACTGATGGGGTCGAAAAGTCCTATTTGGGTTGACGTAATGACTTGCATATATTTGGTGCAAAATTAACCTTTAAAATGATACTTGTAAGCAACATGCGGCGTTGGAACATAAAGAATTAATGAAACGAAATAATCAACTAAACTGGTTTTCTTGGAGGTTTATAATTATGTCCTCAATAATGTTTAGACTTGACAACGATTATCACTAATTATTGCTTTAATTACAAACTATGAAGATAACCTGACAACCTGTCTTATTGATCTGAATAAGTAACATAAATTTTCTTTATCTCTATTTAGGTCCATTGTGTTCGAATGAAGAAAGTATAGGAGATGTTTAGGATTTTATATATTTCTACAGTTTAGGTGTAGAGATCGTGAGAATTTATATGTAAATTAAAAACTATCCTAATTTGATTGATAGGGCGAGGCAATCTCAGTGAATCTACGTTATAAATCTTAGTCAGATCATTTCGTGTTAACCTTGAGTAATTTCCACTAAGGTAGTCTTTCTTATGATGCTAGCACATAATTGCATTTCTGCCCCCGACGAGATGAGGTTGCACTCGTTGTGCTTCCTTGTATTATTGCGGGGATCACTTGCAGGATATATTTTATGACACGTCTTCTTGGAATGCGCTTATCAGCCTAGCATTGCATTGCTAAGTTGATTATTATAACGTATACTTTTTATGAGAATCAAAGTGATACACAAGATTGTAAGTAATGTTGGCGGGCTACAGACTACAACGCATTGTTAACCCAGGAATTTCATACGGCCACACTACAATGACTGTTATTGGATATCCGGCATTAGTTTATAGTACTGATAATTTTCTTCAGCTCGAGCATTGTCGGCCCATCAATGTGGATAAACGCCCCATTCAACTACAGTAAAGACTACGATCCTAAGCTACCGATCTCTTATAGTCAGTTAACATCAAATCAATTTTTCCCATGCGTCCATCTCGCAATTCAATGAAACTGTACAGGCTTTTTATTGGCGATCAGAGTAGGAGCCATAAAAAATTAACCATATATTATTATTAGTTACATGTGTTTTATTTATTTATTTAATCTTTTTGTTCATCCATAAGTCTGAGACACGATGCAGATTTTGTTCTGCCTAGTATTCCTTAAGTCAAGTCACGAGATTGTAAGAATTCGTTAAGGTAGATGCTCAGTATAAGTTGAATTTTTGTAAATTTATCAATTACCTTGCGTAACTTGTCAGCATTTGGCGAACGTTCACGCTCGAGGAAGTGAATAGATTGTATTCAAGGAAAACCGTTTATCTCTTTATAAAATGGATCTGGATGTTCCTTTATTCTAAGGTCGTGTAAAACGTGTCTAGGTGGGTAGGTGTTTGCTAAATGGCTGTACTTACTACCAAGTGCGTTGTTTATTATAAATGTCATTAATTGGCTAGCGAGGACAACTCGATCTTTATGAATTACCTGACGGTTAGATACATTCCCATTATCAATGTTATCAAGTGTTAGATGCAACGATAAATATATTTTTGTCTGCTAGAAACAGACTTCTTCTATGTCTGGACCTGTATCTAATTAATACAGCGTCCATAGTTTTTTCAGCATCACCAAGTGGTATCTATACTTACGATATTGTGTGCATTTCTAATATTAGGCAAAGAAATGCCTTATTAGGCATTTCCTAATTAGTCTTTTTATGATAACTGCTACTAAGAAGCTTGTCCGTTAGACGAATCTGACTCGAAATTATTCTGTGGTATTACCACTTTATAGACATTGTACCACTAGAGGTCTGTATTCACGTACGGACATTTGCTGCTCATAACTCATGACGTTCTCATTGCTCAACACCCGGCGCATTATCAGCTGACACGAATTAACAATTGTCTGCTAATGCGCTGCATTAATAATGTTATGTAAATCGTTAATTGTGTCTGTTTGTACCGTTGTGTTACAGCTCGTGTACTGGCTGATAGGTATGAGGTAAAGCATGGCTTGTTTTTTTTTTGGATGAAATAATATTGTTAACTGTATGTTGTAATGCAACTTTGAGGTCTGTAATTGAAATGAGTAAGTTCTCTTGAACAAGATTTTTTCTAAGTTCAGAAGTTTTACTAATTGCATTACAGTATGATAGTAAAGCAATTGATAAAGTTTAAGAATTTATTTCTCTTAACAAATTCCAACATGATTTTTAAAATACATATTAGGTATGTGATAAAATTTATCGGAACTGTGCTCGTTTACTAATGTGAAAAACGGATAAGCATACTTTAAAAGTGCTAAGGTGCTCAGGTCGTACTTATTCAAACTGTGGATAACTTTTTGTCTAGCGAGTTCTTGACAAAACATGAATACATAATATGTAGACAATCCTTGATGTTTTACCGAATCGTGTTTTTTTTCTTATTAAAAATGTCTTGCTTCATCTATCAGATATCTTAAGGCTTTAAACAAATCTGCTACTCAAGGTTCTTGTCTGGAAATCATTATCACCATCAATATACAATTTTACAAATTTACGATACTTTGTGTTATTCCTGTCCCTTGTGCAATGACCGTTCCTACTTCTGACTCGTCTGTGAACGCATATGTTACTGGCGTTTTGTATCTCTATCCATTCAAAAAACGTGAGAGATTATGTTTTCCTTCAGGTGTTTTTGAAGAGGTCTGACTGGAGCTAAACGCACAAAGGTCCAATTGAATCGCGATACGCCTGATCAAGTTGTTTGTATTGCTACGCAATGTTGCAAGTGCATGAGTTCTGTTTGTTGTTTCTGGTAGACAGTGCGTCATTGATTATAAACATAGATCGAATTCCGGAGTTTATCAAGTACCGGGAACATTAGAAGTAAGTATATTTTTGAAGGAGAATGACTAACTCAAATAAATTTAGTGAATCAAAAAATCACTTTGATTATACAAATGGTCATCTGAAATGCTTTTTATCGTTTCTTTAATCTGAACACAAAACAACTATTTATTAACTAATCATTACAATGATATTCATTTAAAATATAGCACTATTAGAACGCCGCAGTAATTTAATAAACGGTCAATTTATAAGCACTAAAGTATAAAGGTTGTACGATTATTGTTACAAAAATACATACTATATAAAACATAATGTTATAACACATCATATTCACGTATACTCAGTGCATACAAAGCAATCGAACATCTTTTCAAAACATTACAAGCAGGTTCATGTTTAATAGTCAAGGTGTTAACTGCTCGTTGTTATGAATGTTCCACGAAAGCTCCGTTACTACTAAGGACGTCCTCCCACGCCCTCTTACTTCACAAGTACGACCGGTGCACGACGCACCATCACAGTGTGATCGACCCCTGTCATTGAGCAATACGCATTTGCGTCGTCGATCTCAAGATCTGACGCCATTACACCTTTGCATACTTGAGCTGACGCAGGCTTTCCAATTTAATATCGATTAAGTATTCCCAAGTAAAAGCTAAGCTTTTGTGTCAATATTCATGATTCATATTAGTTTCATGTATCATTAATTAACATAACAATTACCTACAAGGTAACGACAAAAATTGATTGGTTGGTTCCTTAATTATAATTTCATAATGATTGTTTTTTTATTTCACGGTGAGATCTCTTATTTATGTCACTCAACGGGATTAATTACAGTATAAAAAGTTAATTCCAATAATATAGCGTACCCAAAAACTGACTAACGATGTGTTGGAATCCTATCACCTTATCACACCAATTTTAAAATAGACAAATAGGATTGAATTCCCTATAAAAATTATTATCCATGATAAATTGTCTGTGTGTACGTGATGCGGACTCCGTGGGGGTGCGGGCCACCTGCCGCGATGTGATGCTCGCAGCGTACTCTTGCGTCACGATCTGAACTTGGACCCGCTGGAAAATATGTACATATCAGTTATGTTTGTTTTTTATTATAGGTATCTTGTCTCTAATACATTGTATACTGTAGTTAGAAGCATTACGGAGATGGATGCTAGAGGTGTTTAATGTTTGCGATGGTCGGTGACGCAATTAGCGTTGTGTTCAGTTCAACTACTAATTGTACCAATGACTTAGAGTTGTCTGTTTCTTACACATCGAATATTAGGAGCTTCATTCATGTCACTGCAGTCAACCTACTCTGTTCAATAATTAAGAATCAATTGACGAGCGCTATGTTTGGGTTTGGTTAGATTATATTCCCATTCCATTGGTAATTTATCACTTATACTATGTTGCTAATTTCATAAATGATGAATGTTTTCATGATTATGTTTTTATAAATTGTGTGTTTTCCATTTTAATAGATAAAATATATCTAATCGTCATTCTATCTCATGTGATCCTATCATTTACTTATATATTCGAAGATCTTCTATCGTCAATTACTCTTTAATTACTTTGCTTCTATATAAAACATATTTATATTTTTGCAATTTTGCTGTTTTATTCAACGCGTGTAGTTTTCTATCGACACTGTCAAATTACTACGGTCTAAATCCCAGTGTACTCTAGGTGTTCAATAGAATAGCTAATAGTCGAGAGACATACATACGTTACGACACCGCCGAGACGACGCTTACGCAAGCCCGCGCCCTATCACGGCGCATGCAGGATATCGTTTGATTTCCCATGCCGTGCCGCTCCTCGCATGGCCGCCCAGGAACCAGTTTTTACGTTTACTTTCAAATTTCTTAAGCGCAAACTAGCGGCCACAGGACGCATGCATAATATCGAGACTGGTACAGGTTGTTTGGTCTGTTAGTTTACGATTCAATTTATTATAATTGAGCTTAAGATTTAGGTTATCGTTAATGGATTATTGTTGTTTAACGAGGTCAAGGGTTAGTCATGTGGTTATTGACCTTCGTCTTTGTAGAATGTTATTGCTATTGAACATTCATCGTCATTTTTATCACCATCTATTATTTTTTTCATGAAATATTAGAAATGACCGGTTGACCAATTACCTTTCTCGTACTAACACTGGTGATATTTAACAATATAATATTCAGAACAGAACCATTCTCCATATTTGGTTAAAAATTTAGCCCAACCAAATTCATTTTACCTATCCTTATATGATGCTTTTTCAATAGTGAATAAATTAAATGTTAATTTTCGTTCCATGAATTTTTAATCTCCATTTTTCATTTAATTTCTAAAAACCATGATGTAATTATCTGAACTTTAATAACTTGCTATTACATTTAGCACGGCTACATCTAACTGAACGCTTTTAAATGTTTTATTGGTCGTTCGCTTGGTCACTTTGAAATGCAGCTGATCCAAGGTCGAATGTGCAGTACTCGATGCAATAATGTACTGACGTTCCTCGCCTCAATAGCATCTTGGGAGATGAACCGCCGCCGTATGCAAATTAATATTGCGCAATTCAATCTACTAGCCAATTACGGACTCAAATGACTCGTTGTGTATTATTGTACAATGTCTCCATTTATTTTATTGTTCCTACCATATCTTACAATACTCATGCATATCTTTATGTATTTTTAATACTCTATAATAATTCGTCCCTTCATATAGATACACTAATTTTGTAAGATTTAACAATTAACAAAAGGAACTAAATTTTAGGGTAACGCAAAATAAGGTTAATAAGGATTCTCTATCTTTAATCGACTTTCGTTGTGACGATGAAAAGGTCTTTAGAAATGCGTTATTGCACGATGTTTGCTAAAATATCAACGAAAATGCTGCATTAAGTTAAGGCTTCACAGTCGAATTCATAACACGTAGAAACGTACTGTTTGAAATTCATGCGAAGGAAATCTCGAGTGTCTGCTAGCATTTGCAAATAACTCATTAATTATAAAAAGGTCAATGTTGGCAATGGTAATGTTAGATAGTTTCATTAATATCGTGTGTTTACGATTAAAAGACAACTAAATCATTCCAATAAAAGAAACTTGAGCGGACTTAATAAGTAGTATAAAACCTGCTGGACCGTATTTATGTTGGTTTGAAATCAAACTGGAAAGATGACTTTTAAGCCTGCCATTAATATCGCAACTTAAAGCTTCAAACGACCCGTAGCTTAGCAGCTGATAGCGACTAATCTGATTTGTGCCGCCGCAAACGAGATTGGTTGGTTGACAGTGGACGGAGGAAATGGCGGGGAAATCAGCCAATGGCCTATACCAATTAGCTGAATAGATTGTTCCCTGAAATTAATGTCGTATATCGTTGATTATAGAGTTGTCATGTCTGATATGTTGTTGATACTTCAGACTTAATCTAACAGATTTACTTAATAGGAATTTTATTGTCATGGATGTTTCGTCCCGAGAATCAAGATTTCTTATTCAATAAGTAGAATCAATGAAGTTTTACGTTTACAAATCCCTTCAATTTATAATAGATATGTGTATTGTATTTGCATCCATTGCATCCAAGCAAATAATAAAATCATACTTACTTTTTTTCCTGTTTCTGCTCTGCGTCACCTTATTTTAGTTGTTTATTTTCGGTTTTATACTTACATGCCTAAAATAAAACTCTATTTTTTTATAATCTCGTTAAATTTATTGACTATTTTTTCTATGGATTACAAGAATAATGTTCTTATTTTTACTTAGTGCATTACATGGAAAATAGTCAAAAGCTTTTCTCACTTGAGAGTTTTATTTTTATTGCAATGAAGTAATATTATGTTACACAGCAAACGTCCACAATGACTTATAGTTGGCAATAAAACACGCGTTCGTTCAGTGCCGGTATTGTTCTGCCATTTTATGACGTAGGAAGCGATTATGGCATACGAACCGAATCAATGAATTCATCTTACCATTTCTGCGCAACTTCCTATCGAGTTGTCTTATAAGGTCAGGTCGTTACATCCGCAATACAAAGCTCCATTTAAGAGCTATCGCTTGTTACTAGAGACATAACCTTTATTACCGAGTAATGTTTTTACGTAAGTTTCTGTTAAAACCGGATATTGTATTAGCTTAAGTACGAGATAGCTAAAATTTTGAAATCTCAATCATATTCTGACCGTGTCTGTTACTGACTAGATTTTTATGCGAATTTCTCGGTCTAGATCACAGTTAATATATTTTAGGAGTTACATTTTTGTTAACAAGTACATAAATGCTTAAAATGCCTAATCGTAATTTTAATTGTGTGTAATATTCTTACTTTCAATAGATTACACAGTATTCTCGTGTCGATTTCGTAACTGAACTAGGTTATTTTTTATCTTTTGGGTAAAATGAGTGTAGTGTTACTGACATTACGTTATCTTTTTCTAAATTGTTTCTTAGTTAAGTTTGGAATTTGAGAATGAGTTATGTTATTATAAGTATAGAAACTTTAATGTGTTCTAGTTTTGTGTAATGAACGCGCAACGAGCGCAGTAAATCCTTGGCCGTATTGCATAAAATATTTCATACAAACGTTGAAATATCTCGGTAAGACTATGCAAATCGAATTAAAAGCTGTGGAGGAAGTTTTAATTTACTTTATTGCATAAACATTGTATACGTATCTTTTGTACATTTTTGTTTGTAATAAGGTCACAAGGAAGTTTCCTAGACACCAGGGAGTTTATCCAATATTAAATGACATGCTTTATTATATTTTATTATTCATAATACGGTAGCGCTAATATAAAGCCCCTTAATGTTCCATCCAGTAACTGTTACCACGACTCTAGAATTTTGAAATTAAGAAATCTCATTAACTAAAAAATCTAATCAAAACTAAGAAATCTCTTTAACAGTGGTAGAGCCCGCAACAACAACATCTGTTGCACGAATGGGCCGGCTCGACCGGTGAATTACCACTACCTCACAGAAGACAGGCGAGAAGTAGAAGTATTCTGCGTTTCGTCTGATGAGTGAGGTGCCGGAGCCCTAATTTTAGTCCCCTTTCCATTCCTATCCATTTCTACTACGGAAAGGATGGGAAGGGGAAGAGAATTGGACGAGGAAGGGATAGATAGGAAAAGGAAATATCCTTTTTTCTGTCTATCCCCTCCTCTGTCCATCAAAGGTAGGCAACGCATCTGCAACTTATTAGCTTGTTGCGGATGCCTATGAGTAGCGGTTACTTAACATCGGATGATCGCTTGCTTGTTTGCCACCTTTTTTCTTAAAAAAAAACCCTAAGGCCCTTTTCACATTCACATGGTTGCTGCCTAACTGGCCGGACATTATTTGCAGTGCACCTTAAGCCTCGCGCCCACGTACATGCGAATGCTATAGAATTCAATACATAACTATAAAGATGGTTGCAGTGTTCTGCTGTCTTTACAGTGGATATGGATGGGCGACATGGTCATGGCACAGTTGATGTGTATTTAGAAAGCTTATACATTATTACTTCACAGGTCATAATCACCTTATGCATGTGAAAAGGGCCATAAATTCATGCAATAGTTTCTGGTTCTACTACGGCTAAAATTCATCCTGTATGGCAATGTACATCCATTGCTATACAGGATGAATTTTTGTTTGGTTGTGCTGTATGTTATATTATTTTATTTAATATTCTATGTTAAAATGCCTGCTCGCTGTATAAATTCCAATTAAACACTACAGTAGCCAAATATGATGCTATTTGATTCCTCGAAACTATTTACACTTTACATCAAATCATCTTACACTAGCGGCCCGTGCCAGCTTCGCACGGGTAATTAACAAAAAATTCATAAATTATATAGCCTAGAATTTTTCAAATCGGTCAAGTAGTTTCATAGCCTATTTATTTCAAACAAACAATCAAATCTTTCCTCTTTATAATATTAGTACAGACAAAGTATTCATTACAAATATCTCTTGATTTCCTATTTAAAATAACAATAAATACGCGGCTACGCTCTAACACATAACTCCTAGGAAGAGATTACGAATTTCGGTGTGATCCCAACAAATTAGGTAATATTCAACCTCCTTAATAACCAAAGAGGTTGAATGTCATTTTAAGATTCAATACTTGTCTTTGCCTCATTACTCCATACCTACAATAACACAAAAATCTATAAATGGCTATTGTTGTCCTTATTTATTCCTTTAAATTTCTAGTAGTGTTTTTACCCGCCTAAGTCATAAGGGGTCAAGTTTTTCGCGCGTATGTTTGTATGTATGTCCATTCCATTGTGACTTCCTGAAGCCTAAACGGCTTGACCGATTTCGACGAGTGAAGTGTCATTTGATTTGTACTCTTCCCCGGAATGTTGAAGGGGTTAGAGTCAGTCAGGTTTTTGGTTCCTTAAATTAACTGTAGCTTGTTAACATAAGTGAAATGTTTACTTAAACTTAACCTATAACAGCACTAAGAGTTCAAAATGCTGTACTTCCTTATTGTCTCAATGTATAAAATTCTTTTGTACATTCTTTCTAAAAAATATAAAGCGAGTATCTGTTTTTGTCTTTGTATTGAAATAAATATCATAGTTTTCTATCATTTTATTATTTATGGTGGCAATTACACCTGGTTTTATCAAGTATTTATCGTTTTTGTGGGCTCCCGCAACCTTGATTAGATTGATGGCACATCTTGTGGTAGGCCTACCTGTGCTGCATCACCATTCAAAAACCTTTTCAAGTAAGTATGAATTTTGTGATTTGTATATTGTGATTTTTTTTGTAATTTTTAGAAAAGGGGGAACCATTTTCACTTAACGGAGGTTATGAGAATGGGAGATGTGAGAGCATACATCTTCTGGACCTTTCCGATGATGTCCTGCTGTACATCTTAAAGAGTTTGTCGCCCAGGGATCTGAAAGCTCTTGGCTTGTGAGTACTGTTTAGTTTTAAGATTAGCTGTGGACTGAGCTTCGCTCTGTGTCATCTCTCTTATCGTAAGATCGTGTTTTTTTTTCAGTTTAATTGAACTGCTAATTCATATGAATGTAGTGGGGCGATAGGATCTCAAATAGTGATTCAGACGAAAATATACCGGCTTAGAAGCCGGCAACAACAGAGAAGCACATGATGAAAGCAACCAGAATCAGATATCTGTCCTGAAAATAGAGTGTGACCTAGTTGTGAGTTAGAGTAGGATCACTTTGGCAGACCAAACAAAGGACTTCTTCAAATGTTAATTTTATATGTATTCTATATGTATAATAGTTTTATTCAACATTGGTAGAGCCCGCAACAACAATATCTGTTACACAAATGTGTATGTGTCCCGGCTCGACCTGTGAAATACCACAACCTCACAGAAGACAGGCGTCAAGTAGAAGTATTCTGCGTTTCATCTTATAAGTGAAGTGCTGGAGGACTGATTATAGTCCTCTTCCCTTTCCCATCCCTTTTTAATAAGTAAAGGATGGAAGGGTAAGAGGACTTGATGGGGGAGGGTATAAAAAAGGAAAGAAAATATCCTTTATTCTGTTTATACCCTCTGTCCATTTAAGGTAGGCAGCCCATCTGCAACTCTTTTGCTTGTTGCAGATGTCTATGGGTAGTGGTCACTTGTTGGTGAACAGCTTGCTTGTTAGCCATCTTTATATATAAAAAAAAACATGTTTTGTGTAT